>JAJQKJ010002715.1:102500-120400 GCA_029574335.1 Rana kukunoris
AAATCTGTCGGGTGGAGAAATCTGTCCGCTAGCCCATACACACGAGCGGAGATGTCTGCTGAAACGGTCCATCGGACATATCCCCTCGTGTGTACGCGGCCTTAGACTTTCCCCATCTGCAGTGAATGACGTTGCTTGACGTGGTCGGGGCGCTCAGACTTTATTTTATGTCTCTTCTTCTTCTTCTAAGTCTTGGTTGTGCTTTCAAGAAAAAATAAAATTTTCTCCATCGTTGGGTTTTCTTCCATCGCTCTTTACAGATCCCTCGAGGTCCTTCCCTTTCACATTCAGTTCCTTCCATGATAACAAGCATTTTAATATGTATGGGGGGGGGGGGGCAAGATAAATCCGACCGCCAACCTTCCCTCCAGTCCTGTATAATTCGGCTTCTCTTTTCTACTGAAATAGCTTTCTCTGATTTCACTGCACGCTGTGAGCTCCTCAGTGTGTGCGCTAATTAGAAGCTGCAGTCAGATAAAGACCGACTCATTAGACTGACGAAAAATGTGTTCACTGTTTTTTAGCTTTTTTCGGAAATTTCAGAAAATTAGAAAATTCGGAAATTCAAAAAAAAAATACGGAATTCCGGAATTTAGAAATTCAAAAGGAAAAACTGAATTCAGAAATTCCAATTTTCCGATGTTCTAATTTAGAATTTTCAAATTTTTCTAATTTTTTCAAAAGCTTTAGAATTTCCGAAATTTAGAATGGGGGGGGGGGGATTCAGAATTTGGGAAGTTCGAATATTAGAAAATTTGAAATGTCGGAAGTTCTAAAAGTCTGAGGTTCTAAAAGTCTGAGGTTCTAAAAGTCTGAGGTTCTAAAAGTCTGAGGTTCTAAAAGTCTGAGGTTCTAAAAGTCTGAGGTTCTAAAAGTCTGAGGTTCTAAAAGTCTGAGGTCCTAAAAGTCTGAGGTTCTTAAAGTCTGAAGTTCTAAAAGTCTAAGGTTCTAAAAGTCTGAGGTTCTTAAAGTCTGAGGTTCTTAAAGTCTGAGGTCCTAAAAGTCTGAGGTTCTAAAAGCCCCGCCTCTAAAAGTTGGAAGTTTGAATATTAGAAATTTTAAAATTTCGGAAATTCGAAATCTCGAATTTTCAAATATTCAGATTTCCCAAATTTCGAATCCCCCCCCCCCCCTTCAAAAAATCGAAGTTTTGGAGAGTTTGGAATTAACAAATTTGTCAAAATTCGGTAAAAAACAAATTCGGAACTAAACGAATTGCACATGTCTACTCCTCATCTCCTGGCTGGAGGACGCCCAGCATCATCATCATAAAGGGTTCGAGTTTGGCTTGAAGAAAAGGGGGCGTCTCTAGTCTTTGGGTACCTGGAAGAAAAAACACCCACAAAACGGATTAGTGTGACGCAATTCCATGCTGACCCCTCGTCTGACCCCTCGTCTGACCCCTCGTCTGACCCCCTCGTCTGACCTCTCGTCTGACCTCTCGTCTGACCCCTCGTCTGACCCTTCGTATGAACCCTCGTCTGACCCCTCGTCTGACCCTTCGTATGAACCCTTGTCTGACCCCTCGTCTGACCCCTCGTCTGACCTCTCGTCTGACCCTCTCGTCTGACCTCTCGTCTGACCCTTCGTATGAACCCTCGTCTGAGCCCTCGTCTGACCTCTCGTCTGACCCCTCATCTGACCCCTCGTCTGACCCCTCGTCTGACCTCTCGTCTGACCCCTCATCTGACCCCTCATCTGACCCCCTCGTCTGACCCCTCGTCTGACCCCTCATCTGACCCTCTCGTCTGACCTCTCGTCTGACCCCTCGTCTGACCCCTCGTCTGACCCCTCATCTGACCCCTCGTCTGACCCCTCGTCTGACCCCTCGTCTGACCCCTCGTCTGACCCCTCAGTCCATTCTGTTTCAGGGACAAGTTGCTTCATATTTTTTTTTTTTAAAGACATTCAGCCTCTCTTATCACATAATTGTCGTTTGTCCCGTTATCTGTGTTTGATTTGTAAACTGAGTATAACCAATCCAGAAAGAAGAAAATTCTGCCTTTGAGCAGTGGGGGAGAAAATATGAAAGGAGAGAAGAGTAACTTGCACTATACAAGGGAGACGGAGGAAGTGAGCTGGTAATGCAGACGGTAGACGGTTCCCCGTTCGGCGGATATCAGGTACGGCGTGCTGACAAATGGTTTAACTGCACGAATAAAGAAGGGAGGGGCTAGACTCGTCAGGATTTGTTCTTGCTGTGTAGGGAGATTTCCCCTCACTTCCTGTCCTGAAATCATAACAGGAAGTAAAAGGCAATCTCTCCAAAAGGAGAGGGAAGTTCTACCTTGCCTCTGGAACACGGCGTCCCCCATTGGAAGATTACCTTCACTTCCTGTTCTGGTGACAACTGTAAAATGTAGGATTTCCCATCACAAACAGGGATAGTGCCAATCTCCCCGTTTGGGGACACGGACAGCTATAAAAACCCAGTAGAGCAGGGGAGTCTGAAACTGGCGGCCCTCCAGCTGTTGCAAAACTACAAGTCCCATGAGGCATTGCAAGGCCGACATTTACAAGCATGACTCCCACAGGCAGAGGCATGATGCGACTTGTGGTTTCTCAACAGCTGGAGGGCCACCAGTTTGAGATCCCCTGCAGTAGAGGTTCTAATACAATAATTCCTGTACGCCTTTTCCATAGAGTGTTGAAGATACAGACAGCAGGGCAGCCAACTTTCTTAGGAGTTTATAAAAGACAAACACTTCCTAATTCTCTTAGCACTGGTCTGGTGACAGGTCAGAGATACGTCTCGTCAGACAGGTTTTTCTCTGACCTTTCAATGCTTTCTACACCAAAGAATTCACCTCTTAATCTCCCTTCTCTCCGTCCCTCTTCCTCTTTTTCCTTCTATTCCCCCTCCCCTCCTTCTTTCTCCCTCCTCACTTCTTCTTTCTCTCTCCCTCCTCCTCTCTTTCACTCTTATCCCTTCTCTCTCATCCCTTCTCTCTCTCATTCCCTCCCAAGGGCTTTGCTAAACCCTGGCAAGTAGGGTACATCTTCTCCCGAGTGTCCCGGGTCTTCTGCCGTGTGTCCCGAGTCTTCTGCCCAGTGTCCCGGGTCTTCTGCCCAGTGTCCCGGGTCTTCTGCCGAGTGTCCCGGCTCTTCTGCCGTGTGTCCCGGGTCTTCTGCCGAGTGTCCCGGGTCTTCTACCGAGTGTCCCGGGTCTTCTGCCGAGTGTCCCGGGTCTTCTGCCGAGTGTCCCGGGTCTTCTGCCGAGTGTCCCGGGTCTTCTGCCCAGTGTCCGGGTCTTCTCCCGAGTGTCCCGGCTCTTCTGCCGTGTGTCCCGGGTCTTCTGCCCAGTGTCCCGGGTCTTCTATCGAGTGTGACGGGTCTTCTGCCGAGTGTCCCGGGTCTTCTGCCCAGTGTCCCGGGTCTTCTGCCCAGTGTCCCGGGTCTTCTCCCGAGTGTCCCGGCTCTTCTGCCGTGTGTCCCGGGTCTTCTGCCGAGTGTCCCGGGTCTTCTACCGAGTGTGACGGGTCTTCTGCCGAGTGTCCCGGGTCTTCTGCCCAGTGTCCCGGGTCTTCTGCCGAGTGTCCCGGGTCTTCTGCCCAGTGTCCCGGGTCTTCTGCCCAGTGTCCCGGGTCTTCTGCCCAGTGTCCCGAGTCTTCTGCCGAGTGTGACGGGTCTTCTACTGAGTTCCTTGGGTCTTCTGCTGAGTGTCCCCTGTGACCCCTGTCCCGGGGTCTTCTACTGAGCGTCCCGGGGTCTTCTTACGAGCGTCCCGGGGTCTTCTACCCAGTGTCCCGTGTCTTCTACCGAGTGTCCCGTGTCTTCTACCGGGTGTCCCGGGTCTTCTGCCGAGTGTCCCGGGTCTTCTGCCGAGTGTCCCGGGTCTTCTGCCGAGTGTCCCGGGTCTTCTGCCCAGTGTCCCGGGTCATCTGCCCAGTGTCCCGGGTCTTCTGCCCAGTGTCCCGAGTCTTCTGCCGAGTGTGACGGGTCTTCTACCGAGTGTGACGGGTCTTCTACTGAGTTCCTTGGGTCTTCTGCTGAGTGTCCCCTGTGACCCCTGTCCCGGGGTCTTCTACTGAGCGTCCCGGGGTCTTCTTACGAGCGTCCCGGGGTCTTCTTACGAGCGTCCCGGGGTCTTCTACCCAGTGTCCCGTGTCTTCTACCGAGTGTCCCGTGTCTTCTACTGGGTGTCCCGGGTCTTCTGCCGAGTGTCCCGGGTCTTCTGCCGAGTGTCCCGGGTCTTCTACCGAGTGTGACGGGTCTTCTACTGAGTTCCTTGGGTCTTCTGCTGAGTGTCCCCTGTGACCCCTGTCCCGGGGTCTTCTTACGAGCGTCCGGGGTCTTCTACCCAGTGTCCCGTGTCTTCTACCGAGTGTCCCGTGTCTTCTACCGGGTGTCCCGGGTCTTCTGCCGAGTGTCCCAGGTCTTCTGCCGAGTGTCCCGGGTCTTCTACTGAGTTCCTTGGGTCTTCTGCTGAGTGTCCCCTGTCTTCTACCGAGTCCCCTAGGCCTTCTACCGAGTGTCCTGGGTCTCCGTTGTGATATGACACGTTTTATGCATTATACATATTTTTTAATCCATATATTATTTTCTCATCATAATGTGACATTACTTTTTTTAGACCACTTTTTCAAATGTTTAAATCATGCGCATGTAACAAAATAAATTGTCCCGGGTCTTCTACCGAGTGTCCCGGGGTCTTCTACTGAGCGTCCCGGGGCCTTCTTGCGAGCGTCCCGGGGTCTTCTACCCAGTGTCCCGTGTCTTCTACCGAGTGTCCCGGGTCTTCTACCGGGTGTCCCGGGTCTTCTACGGAGTTCCTTGGGGTTTCTACCGAGTGTCCCGGGTCTTCTACCGAGTGTCCCGGGTCTTCTACCGAGTGTCCCGGGTCTTCTACCGAGTGTCCCGGGTCTTCTACCGAGTGTCCCGGGTCTTCTACCGGGTGTCCCGGGTCTTCTACCGAGTGTCCCGGGTCTTCTACCGAGTTCCTTGGGGTTTCTACCGAGTGTCCCAAGTCTTCTACCGAGTGTCCCGGGTCTTCTACCGAGTGTCCCGGGTCTTCTACCGAGTGTCCCGGGTCTTCTACCGGGTATCCCGGGTCTTCTACCGAGTTCCTTGAGGTTTCTACCGAGTGTCCCAAGTCTTCTACCGAGTGTCCCGGGTCTTCTACCGAGTGTCCCGGGTCTTCTACCGAGTGTCCCGGGTCTTCTACCGAGTGTCCCGGGTCTTCTACCGAGTGTCCCGTGTCTTCTACCGAGTGTCCCGGGTCTTCTACCGAGTGTCCCGTGTCTTCTACCGAGTGTCCCGGGTCTTCTACCGAGTGTCCCGGGTCTTCTACCGAGTGTCCCGGGTCTTCTACCGAGTGTCCCGGGTCTTCTACCGAGTGTCCCGGGTCTTCTACCGAGTTCCCTGGGGTTTCTACCGAGTGTCCCAAGTCTTCTACCGAGTGTCCCAAGTCTTCTACCGAGTGTCCCGGGTCTTCTACCGAGTTCCTTGGGGTTTCTACCGAGTGTCCCAAGTCTTCTACCGAGTGTCCCGGGTCTTCTACCGAGTGTCCCGGGTCTTCTACCGAGTGTCCCGGGTCTTCTACCGGGTATCCCGGGTCTTCTACCGAGTTCCTTGGGGTTTCTACCGAGTGTCCCAAGTCTTCTACCGAGTGTCCCAAGTCTTCTACCGAGTGTCCCGGGTCTTCTACCGAGTGTCCCGGGTCTTCTACCGAGTGTCCCGGGTCTTCTACCGAGTGTCCCGGGTCTTCTACCGAGTGTCCCGGGTCTTCTACCGAGTGTCCCGGGTCTTCTACCGAGTGTCCCGGGTCTTCTACTGACTAGCCTGGGTCTTCTACTGAGTTCCTTGGGGTTTCTACCGAGTGTCTCAAGTCTTCTACCGAGTGTCCCGGGTCTTCTACTGACTAGCCTGGGTCTTCTACTGAGTTCCTTGGGTCTTCTGCTGAGTGTCCCCTGTCTTCTACCGAGTCCCATAAGCCTTCTACCGAGTGTCCCGTGTCTTCTACCGAGTGTCCTGGGTCTCCGTTGTGATATGACACGTTTTATGCATTATACATATTTTTTAATCCATATATTCTTTTCTCATCATAATGTGCCATTATAGTTTTTAGACCACTTTTTCAAATGTTTAAATCATGCGCATGTAACAAAAAAAAGACTCAGATTTGGTCCAAAGTGGTCATAATGGAATCGTGGATTCCTCTCAGTCCTTCAGTATTTTAATCTGTGTAATCAAAGATGTCCCTGGACCCAAAGGACCCTAGAAATGCCTCTTCCTTCTTTATCCCTCCTTGCCTATCTCCGCCTGTATTCATAAACATGTTGGCTCTGCATAAACCTTTTTAGGGTTGAGTTCAAAGTTTTGGATGGGCCACCACTTCTTAAGTGGCAATATTTTTTTTGTAAACAATATAAGATAACAGACATGGGACATATTTGGATGCCCCACGGAGAGTAGTAATGCGGCGAACAGTGGGTGTGGCCAAATTGCTCTTGCTGACATCATCGCCCCACCCTTGATTGATGCCAAGCCTGCCCCCCAGACAGCTGCCCGCAGCCAGCTCCCAGGCGGCAACAGATTTGTGTGTGATTGATTACTTGGGGGAGCCACAGCCCAGTCTGAAGAATGTGTCCGGGGGTTTCAGGCGGACTGAAACCCGGACACATTATTCAAAACCCGGACTGCCCGGGTGAATCCTGGACAGGTGGCAACACAGTGGACCTCCCCGTGTGTCCATCTTTCACTTTCTCTCTCCTTCTTGTCAGTCTCCAGGTTACTAGATGACAAACTCGCACTGAAAAGTTCTGCCAGTAAGCCTAGAATTTATTTTTAGAGCGAGAAATGGATCTGTTTGGTGCCGGATGCCAGACTGACCCGCCGCCATCTCCAGAAATGTTTATAGCAGATGGAGGAGCTGCTGAGCGCTTTAGAGAAATGGAGGATCAGCTGAAGAAAGTTCTGAGGACCTCGGAGGTCCGGCCCCGGGGGGGACACGTCCCAGGAGGGTGTATAAGCCAAACCCAGACCTTCGATACGGATCGGGGGAGGGTATTCGTGAAGATAAATCGCTGGCCGCAGGTCATCATTCTTCTCTGCGTGTTTCCTTTTCTTAATCTCTTTCGGTGATATGAGCTTACACTTTAATTTTAGCTCCCAGGCTCAATTCAGCCGCTGCAGCCCATCCCCCCACCCCAGTGTAGGGTGACCACATTTCCAACCTGCCATTCAGGGACACCCTCCCCCTCCTAAAAAAAATTATAATTTTGTTGTGACCCCCCATAGATTTCACTGGTTCATCCTGGGACCTGTAGTTCTTCACTGGTTGGGGAGGGGTCACATCTTCAGCTCTGAGAGATTCATGGTGGGACCTGTAGTCCTACTTTTTCACATTCCCCCCAAAAGTGAAGGACTACAAGTCCCAGCATGAACTCCTAACAGGCCCGGACTGGGACAAAAAATAGGCCCCGGGCATTTAAGACTGAGCAGCCTGGGGGGGGGGGGGGGTTGGCGGCGGCGGCACGCCGCGGGGGTTAATGATGGGATGTGGGATGAGATAAAGAAATATAGATAGACGGATAGATATAAAAGGAGGAAATAAAGATAGTAGATAGATAAATAACAGGAGGGAGAAAGATAGATAGGTAAATGGGAGGAGAGAGAGAGAGAAAGAGAGAAAAAAAAACCCATAGATAGATAGATAAAGATAGTTAGAAAAAGAAAGATTGGGAGAGAGAAAGAGAAAGAAAGAAAGAGATAGAGAAAGAAAGATAGAGAAAGAAAGAGATAGAGAAAGAAAGATAGAGAAAGAAAGAGATAGATATAGATAGATAGGGAGAAAGATAGAGAAAGAAAGAGATGGAGAAAGAAAGAGATAGAGAAAAAAAGAAAGAGAGAAAGAAAGATATACAGTAGATATAGATAGATAGGGAGAAAGGTAGAGAAAGAAAGAGATAGAGAAAGAAAGATATAGATAGATAGGGAGAGAGAAAGAAAGAAAGAGATAAAGAAAGATGGAGACATAGATATAGATAGATAGAGAAAGAAAGATAGAGAAAGAAAGATATAGATATAGGGCCAGATTCAGGTAGATGGGCGAATCTTTATTTTGGAGTAACGTTTCTCATTTACGTTACTTCGCCGAAACTTTAGGAGCAAGTACTGTTATTCACAAAGCACTTGCTCCTAAAGTTGCGGCGGCGTAGCGAAAATGAGCCGGCGGAATTCAAATTGGGCGGGTAGGGGGCGTGTATTATTATAACGAGGCGCGATCCCGCGGCGAACGTACTGCGCATGCGTCGTCTGTCAGTGCGCATGCTCCAAATTCTTTCAGGGAACGTCAATGACGTCAATCCCCATTCATGGACGTTTTACGCAAACAACTTGAAAAAAAATGTTTTCGACGCGATGACGACGGCCATACTTAACATAGGATACTCCACCTAGGGGGCTGCTTTATCTTTACGCCGCGTATCTCTTACGGAAACGTCGGAAAGTCGCTGCGTCGGGCCCGAATACGATCGTCAATTGCTGATTCTCGCTGATTAACATATTCTCGGCGTTAATCAGCGGGAACGCCCCCAGTGCCATTTTTAAAATTGAAGTTCTGATACGACGGCGAAATACAATTACGCCGCTCGTATAGGAACTCCAACCCGGCGTATCTTGTTTTCTGACTACAGAGACGCCGGCTCAAAGTGACAGTTATGCTGGCGAATCACTGATATCACTCCAGAGTAACTCTACCTGAATCTGGCCCATAGATAGATAGGGAGAGATAGAGAAAGAAAGATAGAGAAAGAAAGATAGAGATAGAAAGATAGAGATAGAAAGATAGAGATAGAAAGATAGAGAAAGAAAGATGGAGAAAGAAAGATAGAGATAGAAAGATAGAGAAAGAAAGATATAGATATAGATAGATAGGGAGAGAGAAAGAAAGAAGGAGAGAGAAAGAAAGAGAAGAGAAGGGAAGGAAGATAGATATAGATAGGAAGAGAGAAAGAAAGAAAGAAAGGTGAAGAGAGAGAGAAGGGAATGAAGGGCACCCCATACATCAGTGTACAGTACTCACAGTACTCACTCAGGAGGGACTGACTGGATGGATGGATATCAGACTCCATCTTTCCTTTCTGTTTTCTGGGCTTTAGTTTGAATATTCCCGCCCACATCCCTTAGACAGCAGAACAGTGTCTGTCTGGGAGAGTGGGCGGGGCAGACACAGGAGGAGAGGAGGGAGAGGAGTAGAAGCAGCTCCTTTCCTCTAACCGGTTGTGCAGGGGAGGGTTGAAATGTCAGAGCCGATCTCAACTTTCTCTATCTGGCGCTGTGTTGGTGGCGGGTAAACTGGGCTATTGGGTAAGAATATTTCCATCTTGGCCTGAACATCTTCATAGGAGACATGACATGTGGGCCGTTCGCGGGCCGCCATCGGCCCGCGGGTAGTCTTAATATCTAAAGATGTGATTCCCCCCCCCCCCCCAAATTTCATGGACTACAACACCCAGCATGAACCCCCTGAGATCTAAGCGTGTGACCCCATCAATTTCACAGGTTAATACTGGGACCTGTAGTTCTTCACTATTTATTGGGGGGGGGAGGACTCGCATCTTCAGCTCTGGGGGGGGGTCATGCTGGGACCCCCCCCAAAGTAAAGGACTACCAGTCCCAGCACGAACCCCTTATATCTAAAGATGTGACCCCCCCCCCCAAATTTGAAACTCCAAGCATGAATCCGTGAGATGTAAGGGTGTGACCCCATAGATTTCACAGATCTATGCTGGAACCTGTAGTTCTTCACTAGTTGGGGGGGGGGGCATATCTTAATCTCTGAGGGGTTCATGCTGGGACCTGTGTCAGTTTCATTCCGGAACACTGTATTGTCCCCCGGGACAGACCTGCAGAATGCGGGACTGTCCCGGGCAATCTGGGACATGTGGTCACCCCCCCCCCAGTGGGATTTCACCACCAAGAAGTATAATAAAGTGTTATAAATGTGAGGGTGGGGGATGGGAGCCCCCGAAGTGTCTTTAGGAATGTAGAGGAGTCTCTTTTCAAAGTATTTTCTTTTGTAATTTTCATTATTTTGTCTTTTTTTTTTTTCAGGCCAAGACGATGTTCAGCGGGGAAGTGGCGAGCTTGGAGGAGATCCGGAAAACATGCGCTGTACGAGTGCCAGAACCCATGGCACTAACAGATCTCCCAGCAGGGGGCGCTCTCCTCATTATGAAACACATTGAGATGAAACCGATAAGCCGGTAAGCACAGAACACCAATGAATGGGGTCACGTACCGGTCTACATTTTTAATTGATAAGGCTGCTGATATTCAGACATTGATCGATATTTAATAGGCTGTCTCCTTTTCAAAGCTTCAGATATCTGTGCATAGTAATGTCGGGACCACTGAATGTCCGGCGTAATTAGAGTCTTCAGGGCCCCAGTGCAAGAAACCACGAAGGGCCCCCCCTTGACCCTGTCTCCTTTACATCCCGGGGGGGGGGGGGGCGGGCCTTTTACTCCTGTTGTGTGGCCCTTCACATATTCTGCAGCGGGCCCCCTTCCTGCCATCTTCGGGCCCTGCCCCCCATGGTGGTGGAATGCCAGGGCCCAGTCACAAGTTCGCACGTTGCGACCTTCGTCCCTGACCTTACTATTACTTTTAGGGGGGCATTTAGGATGATGGCCTCCATGCTCGGATAAGGGTCTGGTATGGATTTTTTTTTTTTTGAGGTTCCTTAAACAACCATGAGGTTCCCCTTAAAAATCCATACCAACACACACAGAACTTTTTTGTTTTGTGGGGGTCCCTGGTAGGGATTGTGGGGGGCCACACACAGTTAAAACATTTTTTTACGTTTTTGTATCGTCGCCAATGGTATTGTATCTCCAGCAATTTTTTTGCTTCATAAATGTCAGTTTTGCTGCAGCAGGTTCTATACACAGTACTCTCCCTCTCTCTACTCCCCCTCTCCCTTCCCCTCTCTCTACTACCCCTCTCCCTTCCCCTCTCTCTACTCCCCCTCTCCCTTCCCCTCTCTCTACTCCCTCTCTCCCTCCCCCCTCTCTCTCTCTCTCTCTCTCTCTCCTCCTTATTTCTCTCCCCTCCATTCTCTCTCCTCCCTCTCCCTTCCACTCTCTCTCTACTCCTCCCTCTCACCCTTCCACTCTCTCTACTCCCCCCTCTCCCTTCCACTCTCTCTACTCCCCCTCTCCCTTCCACTTTCTCTACTCTCCCCCCTCCCTCCCTTCCCCTCCTCTCTACTCCCCCTCTCTACTCCCCCTCTCCCTTCCCCTCTCTCTACTCCCCCTCTTCCTTCCCCTCTCTCTACTCCCCCTCTCTACTCCCCCTCTCCCTTCCCCTCTCTCTACTCCCCCTCTCCCTTCCCCTCTCTCTACTCCCCCTCTCCCTTCCCCTCTCTCTACTCTCCCCCTCTCCCTTCCCCTCTCTCTACTCCCCCTCTCTACTCCCCCTCTCCCTTCCCCTCTCTCTACTCCCCCTCTCCCTTCCCCCTCTCTCTACTCCCCTCTCCCTTCCCCTCTCTCTACTACTCCCCCTCTTCTACTCCCCCTCTCCCTTCCCCTCTCTCCCTTCCCTCTCTCTCTCTCTCTCTCTCTCTTCTTCCTCCTTATTTCTCTCCCCTCCATTCTCTCTCCTCCCTCTCCCTTACCCTCTCTCTCTCTCCTCCCTCTCCCCCTTTCTCTCCTCCATATCTCCACCTTCCCCGTCCCCCCTTCCTTTCTCCCTTCTCCTTTCCTCCTTCCCCCCTCTCTCTCTCCCCTCCTCCCCCTCTCTCTCTCCCCTCCTCTCTCTCCCCCTTGTTCTCCCTTCCTCTCCCCCTCCCTCTCCCCCTCTCCGTCCTCTCCCTTCCCCTTTCTCTTCTCTCTCTCTCTCTCCTCCCTCTCCTTCCCTCCCCCTCTTTCTCTATCTCTCCTCTGCCCCCCATATTTGTTCCTATGTTGCCCAGATATACACCTGGGACATGATGTGTGTTGGTGATGAGCGTGTGAACGAGTCTCGGACCCTTTTTCATGTTTCATGGAGGATTTCGGTTTCTGATGTTTTTTTTCCTCTTTCCCGTCTCAGGTTTGCAGAGACGCTCGGGGAGCAGCTGGCGGATTTGCACCTTCACAACCAGAGATTGCTGAAGACGGCGCAGAGACAGAGCGGGACGATCGGTAAGAATGTTTGGAGAAAGACTCCCTCTCCACTGTTGCCAAATTTAAGTTTTTCACATTGTAGCGCCCCCTCTAGGTTAGGTTCATTTATTTGACTCCTCTGCACTCAGTGTACCAGGGGCGGGGGGGCGGGGGGGGGTGATTATTTTGAGCTGCTCGGCTGCTTCCCCGTCTTCTATAGTGGGAGGAACAGCAGAACAGGCATCCTAAAAATGTATGGTGCTCCAGCCAATCTCTAGAGAAGTGTGCCCAGTAGGTGGAGGGAGAGCCCATAAATTGTCTGAGGCCTAGGGAGCAGGGGGCAGCGTTCCTGGGTCAGATAGAGCCTCATTTACTGGCTGGAGGGCATCCAGCATCATCTAGCCATTTCCTCCCCATCCTGACTGCCTCTGGCCCGCCCCTTGATTGTGTTCATTATGGAATATCACATGTGGGCGTTAGAGGGCAGTCCGCATGCAAATGGGATTGCCCACTCCTCCAGACTGACACCCAGCCCCCCCCCCCCCATCAAGGCATTTTGATATTTAACTCCTCCCAAGAGCCAGCCCACTGCTTGCATCAAGTCTAAAGGCTCTTGAGAGGAGTACTGAGGCTGCTAGATACACTTATGATGGATACGCCCACACTTATGATGGATACGCCCACACTTATGATGGATACGCCCACACTTATGATGGATACGCCCCCACACATATGATGGCTACGCCCACACATATGATGGATACGCCCACACATATGATAGCTACGTCCACACATATGATTGATACGCCCACACATATGATGAATACGCCCACACATATGATAGCTACGTCCACACATATGATAGATACGCCCACACACATATGATGGATACGCCCACACACATATGATTGCTACGCCCACACACATATGATTGCTACACCCACACACATATGATAGATACGCCCACACACATATGATGGATACGCCCACACACATATGATAGATACGCCCACACACATATGATGGATACGCCCACACACATATGATGGATACACCCACACACATATGATGGATACGCCCACACACATATGATTGATACACCCACACACATATGATAGATACGCCCACACACATATGATGGATACGCCCACACACATGATAGATACTCCCACACACATATGATGGATACGCCCACACACATATGATTGATACGCCCACACATATATGATGGATACACCCACACGCATATGATTGATACGCCCACACACATATGATGGCTACGCCCACACACATATGATGGATACGCCCACACACATATGATGGATACGCCCACACACATATGATGGCTACGCCCACACACATATGATGGATACGCCCACACACATATGATGGATACGCCCACACACATATGATGGATACGCCCACACACATATGATGGATACGCCCACACACATATGATGGATACGCCCACACACATATGATGGATACGCCCACACACATATGATGGATACGCCCACACACATATGATGGATACGCCCACACACATATGATGGATACGCCCACACACATATGATGGATACGCCCACACACATATGATTGATACGCCCACACATATGATGAATACGCCCACACATATGATGGCTACGCCCACACATATGATGGCTACACCCACACATATGATGGATACGCCCACACCTATGATAGATACGCCCACACCTATGATAGATACGCCCACATCTATGATGGATACGCCCACACCTATGATGGATACGCCCACACCTATGATGGATATGCCCACACCTATGATGGCTACGCCCACACCTATGATGGCTACGCCCGCATATATGATGGCCACACCCACACATATGATGGCCATGCCCACACAAATAATAGCTACGTCCACACATATGATTGGTACGCCCACACACACATATGATGGATACGCCCACACATATGATTGATACGCCCCCACACATATGATGGCTACGCCCACACACACATGATGGATACGCCCACACACATATGATACACCCGCACATATGATGGCTACGCCCACACACATATGATGGATACGCCCACACACATATGATGGATACGCCCACACACATATGGATACGCCCACACACATATGATGGATACGCCCACACACATATGATTGATACGCCCACACATATGATGGCTACGCCCACACACACATGATGGCTACGCCCACACACATATGATGGACACGCCCACACACATATGATTGATACGCCCACACATATATGATGGATACGCCCACACGCATATGAGTGATACGCCCACACATATGATGGCTACGCCCACACACATATGATGGATACGCCCACACACATATGATTGATACGCCCACACATATGATGAATACGCCCACACATATGATGGCTACGCCCACACATATGATGGCTACACCCACACATATGATGGATACGCCCACACCTATGATAGATACGCCCACACATATGATAGATACGCCCACATCTATGATGGATACGCCCACATCTATGATGGATACGCCCACGCCTATGATGGATACGCCCACGCCTATGATGGATACGCCCACACCTATGATGGCTACGCCCACACCTATGATGGCTACGCCCGCATATCTGATGGCCACACCCACACATATGATGGCCATGCCCACACAAATAATAGCTACGTCCACACATATGATAGATACGCCCACACACATATGATGGATACGCCCACACATATGATTGATACGCCCCCACACATATGATGGCTACGCCCACACACATATGATGGATACGCCCCCACACATATGATGGCTACGCCCACACACACACATGATGGATACGCCCACACACATATGATACACCCGCACATATGATGGCTACGCCCACACACATATGATTGATACGCCCACACATATGATGAATACGCCCACACATATGATGGCTACGCCCACACATATGATGGCTACACCCACACATATGATGGATACGCCCACACCTATGATAGATACGCCCACACCTATGATAGATACGCCCACATCTATGATGGATACGCCCACACCTATGATGGATACGCCCACGCCTATGATGGATACGCCCACACCTATGATGGCTACGCCCACACCTATGATGGCTACGCCCGCATATATGATGGCCATGCCCACACAAATAATAGCTACGTCCACACATATGATTGGTACGCCCACACACACATATGATGGATACGCCCACACATATGATTGATACGCCCCACACATATGATGGCTACGCCCACACACACATGATGGATACGCCCACACACATATGATACACCCGCACATATGATGGCTACGCCCACACACATATGATGGCTACGCCCACACACATATAATGGCTACGCCCACACACATATGGATACGCCCACACACATATAATGGCTACGCCCACACACATATGGATACGCCCACACACATATAATGGCTACGCCCACACACATATGGATACGCCCACACACATATGATGGCTACGCCCACACACATATAATGGCTACGCCCACACACATATGGATACGCCCACACCCATATGATTGATACGCCCACACATATGATGGCTACGCCCACACACACATGATGGCTACGCCCACACACATATGATGGATACGCCCACACACATATGATTGATACGCCCACACATATATGATGGATACGCCCACACACATATGATGGATACGCCCACACATATATGATGGATACGCCCACACGCATATGATTGATACGCCCACACACATATGATGGATACGCCCACACCCATATGATTGATACGCCCACACATATGATGGCTACGCCCACACACACATGATGGCTACGCCCACACACATATGATGGATACGCCCACACAACATATGATTGATAGACGCCCCACATATATGATGGATACGCCCACACACATATGATTGATACGCCCACACACATATATGATGGATACGCCCACACACATATATGGATACGCCCACACATATATGATGGATACGCCCACACGCATATGATTGATACGCCCACACACATATGATGGATACGCCCACACACATATGATGGATACGCCCACACACATATGATTGATACGCCCACACATATATGATGGATACGCCCACACGCATATGATTGATACGCCCACACACATATGATGGATACGCCCACACACATATGATGGATACGCCCACACACATATGATGGCTACGCCCACACACACATATGATGGATACGCCCACACACATATGATGGATACGCCCACACACATATGATGGATACGCCCACACACATATGATGGCTACGCCCACACACATATGATGGATACGCCCACACACATATGATGGATACGCCCACACACATATGATGGATACGCCCACACACATATGATTAATACGCCCACACATATGATGGCTACGCCCACACACACATGATGGCTACGCCCACACACACCCATGATGGATACGCCCACACACATATGATGTGATACGCCCACACACATATGATGGATACGCCCACACACATATGATGGATACGCCCACACACATATGATGGATACGCCCACACATATGATTGATACGCCCCCACACATATGATGGCTACGCCCACACACACATGATGGATACGCCCACACACATATGATACACCCGCACATATGATTGCTACGCCCACACACATATGATGGATACGCCCACACACATATGATGGATACGCCCACACACATATGATGGATACGCCCACACACATATGTTGATACGCCCACACACATATGATTGATACGCCCACACACACATGATGGCTACACCCACACACATATGATGGATACGCCCACACACATATGATTGATACGCCCACACATATATGATGGATACGCCCACACACATATGATGGCTACGCCCACACACATATGATGGCTACGCCCACACACATATGATGGCTACGCCCACACACATATGATGGATACGCCCACACACATATGATGGATACGCCCACACACATATGATTGATACGCCCACACATATGATGGCTACGCCCACACACACACATGATGGCTACGCCCACACACATACGATGGATACGCCCACACACACATATGATGGATACGCCCACACACATATGATGGATACGCCCACACACACATATGATGGATACGCCCACACACATATGATGGATACGCCCACACATATGATGGCTACGCCAAAACATATGATGGATACGCCCACACACATATGGATACGCCCACACACGTATGATGGATACGCCCACACACATATGATGGATACGCCCACACGCATATGGATACGCCCACACACGTATGATGGATACGCCCACACACATATGATTGATACGCCCACACATATGATGGCTACGCCCACACACATATGATGGATAACGCACACCCACACACACTAATATTATGGATAAACGGCCCACACACATATGATTGATACGCCCACACATATGATGGCTACGCCCACACACACATGATGGCTACACCCACACACATATGATGGATACGCCCACACACATATGATTGATACGCCCACACGCATATGATTGATATGCCCACACATATGATGGCTACGCCACCCACGATGGCTACACACACATGATGGAAGCACGCCACACACATATGATGGATACGCCCACACACATATGATTGATACGCCCACACGCATATGATTGATATGCCCACACATATGATGGCTACGCCCACACACATATGATGGCTACGCCCACACACGTATGATGGATACGCCCTCACTACCACACACATGATGGCTACGCCCACACACAAAAACGATGTGAAT
>JAJQKJ010002531.1:0-40326 GCA_029574335.1 Rana kukunoris
TATAAGTCTGGGGGGGCCTATTGTATTCCCCTACCTTTGTGTGTCGATCATCGGTGCATGTTGTATTCTGCACAACTTTGCTATGAAAAAAGGCTGCATATTGACATACGTGATGACCTGACCCCGACCCACACAGTCCCCACCTGCCAGAGGACACCCAGTCTGCTGATGGAAGAGCAGTCAGGAGGGTCCTCGCCGTAGGCATCTTTGGACACTAAACCAAAACATTAATCACACAGACAGTGCACGCGTGTACACCACTAATGTCCCTAGATCACACACACCACATGCACATCGCATTGGATTAGCCCAAGTCCAGCATGTAGGAGTTGGGAGCAGTAACGCCGCGTCAAGGCCCCAATGATGTCACTGTCCATTCACACACCTTTCACACGTGATTCATTCAGCCGTGGGGTTAACTTCACCACCACGGCCGAGGGTGACACCCCTTACTTTCAGGAGTGCCACCCCCTCACATTCACACACCATTCACACTGTCCCCTGCACTCCTGACCGTGTGCAGTACAAAAATAAATTAATAATATCATATCCTGATCAATAAAAGAAAAATAATCTCATACCCTGAGAAAAATAAAAAATAAACTCATGACCTGAGTATGTGAAAAACAATAATATAAAACAAGAAAAAAAAAAGGCCTCATCGGGGATGCCGGGGGCTTCTTCTGGGGGCCCCTCTCTGGCTCCGCAGCTGCCTGGATGGAGTGGGTGGGGGGGGGGGGGCATCTGGAGGTGGCTGATCCCCAGGTGGGCCACTCCTGGCAGGTGTGGCCTGCGTGCCCTCCAAGGCCCTGGCTATCCGTCCAAGGTATGTGTTCGTCTGGGCCTGCATCCGGAGCTGACGGGTCACCTGGTAATGCTGGGCCCGCCGACTCAGCCTCCCCTGCTCCCGGATGGCAGCAGTGTTGGCTGGACGGCTGCAGTGAGGTGCTGGATATCCCCCTGCACCTCCCCCAAAGTGGTGACCACTGCAGCGCAATTAGAGCTGACATCCTGCACTGCGTTGCTGAGGTTGGCAACGGAGCCCAGGCTGTCAGACACTTTCTGCAAGTGCACCGCTATGGCCCCCATTTGTTCTGTCTGTCTGGCGTGATCCCTCGCCAACTGGTCCTGGACACCATCAGACACCCCCCTGGTCTTCTGGGTCGCCTTCCTGGGGCCAGAAGATGGATGTCCTCGGGTGGAAGGAGTCGCCCTTGAGGGGCTTCCAAGGATGGGGGAGGGGACGACAGACGGCCCAGGAGAAGGGGAGGAGACAGACAAAACCAAAGAAAAGTCCTGCTCTGCCACAGCAGGATCCTCCACAACCACCTCGGCAGGTGTGGTGTGGCCACTCTCCTCCTCCACAACCTCTTCACCACCCAGTGGCTCGGGCACATGATGGCGTGGGGGGGATGGGGTGGAATGCAGGCTGACAGATGATGGCCCAGCTCCGTCATCTGTGGATGACACAAAGCAGACACATGTTGGTGGTCCCACACACTTGGCACATGTACCCCCCCCCCCCCAAATGCAAAACATCAAATAGGGGATTAAAAAACACTTACCTGTCCTTGTGCCTTCCTCCACGGAGTCATAGCCTGCGACCCCCTCCACCTGCTCCCTCTCCAGGCACCGAGCAACCACCTCCTCCTCTGCGGTCAGGGTGACAGGACATGGGGGACCACCACCTGTGCCCCTCTCATACCTCCTGATGGAGGCCACCTTGTCCCTCACCTTGCGCCGCAGGTCATTTATTTTCTTTTGTATGTCCCCAGCAGTCCGGGTGGAGTAGCCCAGGACATTGACCCTGGCAGCAATCGACTCCAGGATGCCCTGCTTCCTCTCCCGGCTGGTCTTCCGGCTTTTTTTCCCATGAAGAAATTCATTCTCCGTCTCCATAGCCGAGATAATGACAGAGACCTCCTGGGTATTAAAGTTGAGGTTCCTCCTCTCTCTGGGGGTAGCGGGAGCAGCCATTACAGTGCAAAAGTATCTTCCCTGGGGTGGGGGGAAACGGAACTACTTTTGCGCCGGAATGGCGTTTCCGCCAGCCCTTTTTAAGCGCCCAGCGGAACGCATTGCGCTGACGTTTCCCAGGAAGTGGTGCCGACGGAAGTTGTGAGCATGCGCACAAGGGGGCGAGTGGAGCCGCACTCACTGCGCATGCTCCGTGGATGATGCGCTGAACGTAAGCCTCTGCGCCGGGCTCCGCCCATCATTTACATATGATCACACCCACTTCCACTTGCGTCGGGTTACGCCAGCGCATTATCGTTACTCTGGCGCAAGTTTACGCGCAACTGCTATGTGAATTACAGGAATTGCGCTGAAAGGGTCTTCAGAGTAACGTAAATGAGAAGCGTTACTCCAGAGGAAAGATACTCTCATCTACCTGAATCTGGCCCTATGTATGTATGTGTGTGTATATACTGTATATATATGTTTGTTTCTATTTTGTTACATAATGTATTATTATTTTTATTAGTGTAACTGCAGTGTTTATCTGGCTTTTATTTATTTTCTTTTTACATTTTGCAAATAATTTTTTTACATTTTACAATTTTTTTCCGTCTGTGGCAAAAAAAGCGAAAACAAAACAGCGACCAAATAAAAAATCTTATTTGTCCTTAAAATATGTCCAATTTTTTTTTTTAGGTATAAAAATGATTTATTATCTACTTATTTTGGAGTTCTTGTTACGCCGACACTGATTTTGGCCTGGGCATCTCGTCATCACTGACCCAACAGAATGGGTTAATCCCCCCCTCTGCAGTGACCCCCCCTTCCCCCCCCCCCCCGGTCCGGTTTGCACCGCCGGCGCCTCTCACTAAACGTTGCTGTAAGAAGTATAGATCCGCCCGCTGCAGACACACGAAATAAACAAAGACGAGTTTTAATTGAATTGACATTGGCAGAGAAGAGGACTCGTCGCTAATCCCTCCCTTTCATCTCGTATTAGAAGACCGATCCATACAAGACGGGGCGACCCGCCGGGCCCCAGACCAGACCCCCCCCCTCCCCCCCATAATATAGAAATCTCACTGCTAATGAAGGACGATCGAATTCAGGTTCGGGAAGCACAAAGGATCCTCAATTGTAATAAAAGGGAAACTTTGTATCATTTCATTCCTATGAAGAGTTACATTGTATCCTGGAGACGTTATTGTGACACTTGGGAAATACATTCAACCCCCTTCCCCCGACGGCGCGCAAAGAAGTGCCCTTCTGTTCAAGGCAGCACCCCCCCCCCCAGTACCCGGAGGCGGCTGGTGTTTTATTGACCTGCAAACACCCCCCCCCCGCTGTCTGCTGGTACACTGGCAGTGAGAATCAGCGGGCACATCGGGGATTGGCTGGCACATCAGGGATTGGCGGGCACATGGGGGATCGGTGGGCACATCAGGGATTGGCGGGCACATGGAAGATCGGTGGGCACATCAGGGATTGGCTGGCACATCAGGGATCGGTGGGCACATCAGGGATTGGCGGGTACATGGGAGATCGGTGGGCACATCAGGGATTGGCGGGCACATCAGGGATTGGCAGGCACATGGGGAATCGGCGGGCACATCGGGGATTGGCAGGCACATGGGGATTGGCTGGCACATCAGGGATCGGTGGGCACATCAGGGATTGGCAGGCACATGGGGAATCGGCGGGCACATCGGGGATTGGCAGGCACATGGGGATTGGCTGGCACATCAGGGATCGGTGGGCACATCGGGGATTGGCTGGCACATGGGAGATCGGTGGGCACATCGGGGATTGGCGGGCACATCGGGGATTGGCAGGCACATGGCGAATCGGTGGGCACATCAGGGATTGGCGGACACATGGGAGATCGGTGGGCACATCGGGGATTGGCTGGCACATCAGGGATCGGTGGGCACATCAGGGATTGGCGGGCACATCGGGGATTGGCGGGCACATCGGGGATTGGCAGGCACATGGGGAATCGGTGGGCACATCAGGGATTGGCGGGCACATGGGAGATCGGTGGGCACATCGGGGATTGGCTGGCACATCAGGGATCGGTGGGCACATCAGGGATTGGCGGGCACATGGGAGATCGGTGGGCACATCGGGGATTGGCGGGCACATCAGGAGGGGGATTAGGCTGTGGCGGGCATCTGGCAGTGTCTCCTGTGTCCTCCTCTCTTCTGAGATCACAGCGGCTTCCGCCACGCAACTCCTCCCCTCCTCCTAGGCATCCAATAGGATCATCTGACCTTTCAGCCAATCTGGTAACGGGTAACAGACGCGCGGTCCCTGATTGGCGGAGAGGTGATTCAGTGTTATAAAAGTGAATATTCATTTGCTTTTCTAACCTACCTGGGTGGGCCCCTGGCGCAATGCTCTGCTCTCTGAGACCACCCTATTTTGAAGCCTATTAGAGCCTCTGGCTCTAATCAGGTGCTTAAAAAAAAAACACCCCCGCCGCTGTAATTCAGTCGCCCGGTGTCCTGAGAGGGCCGGACACATGAACAGGGGGTGGCCGCGGCGGCTGTGGATAGATTTATGCTATGCATGAATCTATCCATTAACCATATAGGGGGGGGGGGGTGGCGTGGAGAAGGGGGTAAAAGTGCCCGGTATTGAAGTGGTTAAAATGGTTTTGTGTTTCAGAAGCAGGCTTTTTCCTTCTGTGGAGTTTGGCGCGGCTCGCTTGGCGTGTACGGCGCGGTTTTAATATGCAGAGTTAGTTTCAGCAATTAAGTTTCCCAGCGAGATGCGGAGGTCTCTCTACAATCGGCGCCCCCCGGTGGCGGTGGGAATCTTATCTAATCAGAAGGTGGCTCCAGGACTCCCCACTTATTCCCAAACCAATTAGACATCTCAGAGTGACAGAGGAGCAGATTAGAGGCGTCTGGAAAGTTTAACGATTACAGATGATTGATAGAAATCCTTTCATTGTCATACATCTTCCCACCTTCAGCTAGACCGGAGGGGGGGCCGCATCTTCTGATCGACCCCCTCGCCCCCCTCCAGGTTACATAACTGATTGCATAGACCATTAAAGGCTGAGTGCATGCACATCTGATGTTTCTGATTGTAAACCCTCCATATACCCAGTGAAGTGGACCGGCCTCAGGTGATACACAGAGATGAAGCAAATCCGCCTACATAAGTTGTACCTGTTTATCTGCAGCTCCCTTCTCTCTGCACCTATTCAAAGTGCAGAATTTATACAGCTTGTCTGAGCTTTCAGAAAGCAGAGGGCAGGGAGCTGAAGTTCCACTCTGTAGAGCTCAGTGAGAGCTGATTGGAGGGAAAGGACACCCCCCCCTTTACACAGCACACGTGTCTTTAGTGTGAGGGCGTTCTCTGGAGCGCGGCGTGTTACTTCCGGGTCATGTGGTGACCATCGTGTCCCCACGTGATATGCCGCGCTCCTCAACGAGAGCGTCGGCCCTTCAGTTGATTCTAGCTGGAGCGCGGCATGTTGCTTCCGGGTCACGCGGATGGCCGCGTCCCCACGTGACATGCCCCGCACTTTGGCGTGTAGGGATTAGATATGTCTGTCCCACGCCGTTATTTTACACCACGATTACGTTAGTAAGGATAGTCATCACCCTACACACTGTATTTTTGAACCTTATGTGCCCATACTCTCTTTATTCATATCCCAGATGTTGGTAGACAGGTGTTGCTGGTTTTTCCCAGACTGCGGCTTGGAGGGCAGGCAGGAAGTTCTGGGCAGCAACCTGGAAGTGGTCATTCATTGGCTGGACACCACCCTCTGGTATTGTTTGAAAGGTCCCATTGTTGATATATTTGTGGAGGGCAGCAGTTAGGGTACACCCCAGACGATGCACGAGGCTGCGAAACGCATCGGGTACCACACTGCTGCCACATTTTCTGTCTGATCAGTGCCCATTTCTATGTATAATTGTAACTGTTCCTACCTACATAAATACAGTTCGTAATACAGTATTACTCTATGTGCCTGTTTTTTCTCTAGGTGAAGGTCACTTAGTAGAGGAGCTCTAGGTGAAGGTGACTTAGTAGAGAAGCTCTAGGTGAAGGTGACTTAGTAGAGGAGCTCTAGGTGAAGGTCACTTAGTAGAGAAGCGCTAGGTGAAGGTTACTTTGTAGAGGAGCTCTAGGTGAAGGTGACTTTGTAGAGGAGCTCTAGGTGAAGGTGACTTAGTAGAGGAGCTCTAGGTGAAGGTCACTTAGTAGAGAAGCGCTAGGTGAAGGTGACTTAGTAGAGGAGCTCTAGGTGAAGGTCACTTTGTAGAGGAGCTCTAGGTGAAGGTCACTTTGTAGAGGAGCTCTAGGTGAAGGTCACTTTGTAGAGAAGCTCTAGGTGAAGGTCACTTTGTAGAGAAGCTCTAGGTGAAGGTCACTTTGTAGAGGAGCTCTAGGTGAAGGTCACTTTGTAGAGAAGCTCTAAGTGAAGGTCACTTTGTAGAGGAGCTCTAGGTGAAGGTCACTTTGTAGAGGAGCTCTAGGTGAAGGTCACTTTGTAGAGAAGCTCTAGGTGAAGGTCACTTTGTAGAGGAGCTCTAGGTGAAGGTCACTTTGTAGAGGAGTGAAGGTCTAGGTGAAGGTTTTGTAGAGGAGTTCTTGAAGGTTACTTTGTAGAGAAGCTCTAGGTGAAGGTCACTTTGTAGAGGAGCTCTAGGTGAAGGTCACTTTGTAGAGGAGCTCTAGGTGAAGGTGACTTAGTAGAGGAGCTCTAGGTGAAGGTCACTTAGTAGAGAAGCGCTAGGTGAAGGTCACTTTGTAGAGGAGCTCTAGGTGAAGGTCACTTTGTAGAGGAGCTCTAGGTGAAGGTCACTTTGTAGAGGAGCTCTAGGTGAAGGTCACTTTGTAGAGGAGCTCTAGGTGAAGGTCACTTTGTAGAGAAGCTCTAGGTGAAGGTCACTTTGTAGAGGAGCTCTAGGTGAAGGTCACTTAGTAGAGGAGCTCTAGGTGAAGGTCACTTAGTAGAGAAGCTCTAGGTGAAGGTCACTTTGTAGAGGAGCTCTAGGTGAAGGTCACTTTGTAGAGGAGCTCTGGGTGAAGGTGACTTAGTAGAGGAGCTCTAGGTGAAGGTCACTTAGTAGAGGAGCTCTAGGTGAAGGTCATTTTGTAGAGAAGCTCTAGGTGAAGGTCACTTTGTAGAGGAGCTCTAGGTGAAGGTGACTTAGTAGAGGAGCTCTAGGTGAAGGTCACTTTGTCGAGGAGCTCTAGGTGAAGGTGACTTAGTAGAGGAGCTCTGGGTGAAGGTCACTTAGTAGAGGAGCTCTAGGTGAAGGTCACTTAGTAGAAGAGCTCTAGGTGAAGGTCCTTAGTAGAGGAGCTCTAGGTGAAGGTGACTTAGTAGAGGAGCTCTAGGTGAAGGTGACTTAGTAGAGGAGCTCTAGGTGAAGGTCACTTAGTAGAAGAGCTCTAGGTGAAGGTCCTTAGTAGAGGAGCTCTAGGTGAAGGTCACTTAGTAAAGGAGCCCTCTGCTGTATTTTACACCCCTGAACCCGTCTGACAGATCTCTATGATGAGTCCTCCAGTAACGGTGATCTATAAGTGTTCATCTCACTATATCTGCAGCTTTCAGCAGGATGATCGGCGTCTATGAAATTGCACTTAATAGCTGCTAATCGCTCATTACCCCGGTCCGGATTCCCCGTCTCATCTCATCCTTTGTTCTCCTTGCCTCTAATTTACTTTTAAAAATAAAAACTGTCAGAAGAATCGGCCATAAAGAATGAATCTAATTAGCTCTTCAAATCGGCGCGTGGCGTCTAATTAACTTTACATTATCAGGAGAGCCTGCCTGCGGACGCGGCGTCCGCCCCCCTGCTACAGGTGAGAGTTGGATGTTTGTTGATGGAAATCGCGGCTTCCGAGTTCCCCGAGGTGCGAATGGTCCCTCCGGGAGTCATTTTATTAGATCGGTATGAGACTGACCCCGGCTGATAAGATTATTTACCACAAGGTCATTTCTTTACATACAAATGTAAAACCGTTACAAAAATCGCTTCCTCCACAAGTCATTGTTGATTATTTTTCAGTTTAGCAAAAACAATTACTTAATTGGACAAATATTTGCCTTCCGCCTCCACAGGAGGTCCATAAACAGGGCCGGACTTACCATTGGGCTTGACTGGGCTAAAGCCCATGGGCCCGCCCAATCTGGGGCCCCCGGGCCCAATCGCAGCAACCCCCTCGTTCGCGTCAACCCCCTCCCGCAATTTTGTGGCAATCCCCTCCCACAATTTCACGGCAATCCCCTCCCACAATTTCGCGGCAAGCCCCTCCCACAATTTCGCGACAATCGCGGCAACCTCCTCCCGCAATTTTGCGACAATCGCGGCAACCCCCTCCTGCAATATCGCGGCAATCCACCATTCGTGGCAATCGCGGCAACCCCCCCCGCAAATTTTGCGACAATCGCGGCAACCCCCTCCTGCAATATCGCGGCAATCCACCGTTCGTGGCAATCGCGGCAACCCCCTCCCGCAATTTTGCGACAATCGCGGCAACCCCCTCCTGCAATATCGCGGCAATCCACCGTTCGTGGCAATCGCGGCAACCCTTTCCCGCAATTTTGCGACAATCGCGGCAACCCCCTCCTGCAATATCGCGGCAATCCACCGTTCGTGGCAATCGCGGCAACCCCCTCCCACAATTTTGCGACAATCGCAGCAACCCCCTCCTGCAATATCGCGGCAATCCACCGTTCGTGGCAATCGCGGCAACCTCCTCCCGCAATATAGCGGCATTCCCCCGTTCGCGGCAATCCCCTCCCGCAATTTCGCAGCAATCCCCTTCCACAATTTCGCGGCAATCCCCCGTTCGTGGCAATCGCGGCAACCCCCTCCCGCAATTTTGCGACAATCGCGGCAACCCCCTCCTGCAATATCGCGGCAATCCACCGTTCGTGGCAATCGCGGCAACCCCTTCCCGCAATTTTGCGACAATCGCGGCAACCCCCTCCTGCAATATCGCGGCAATCCACCGTTCGTGGCAATCGCGGCAACCCCCTCCCGCAATTTTGCGACAATCGCGGCAACCCCCTCCTGCAATATCGCGGCAATCCACCGTTCGTGGCAATCGCGGCAAACCCTTCCCGCAATTTTGCGACAATCGCGGCAACCCCCTCCTGCAATATCGCGGCAATCCACCGTTCGTGGCAATCGCGGCAACCCCCTCCCACAATTTTGCGACAATCGCAGCAACCCCCTCCTGCAATATCGCGGCAATCCACCGTTCGTGCCAATCGCGGCAACCCCCTCCCACAATTTTGCGACAAACGCGGCAACCCCCTCCTGCAATATCACGGCAATCCACCGTTCGTGCCAATCGCGGCAACCTCCTCCCGCAATATAGCGGCATTCCCCCGTTCGCGGCAATCCCCTCCCGCAATTTCGAAGCAATCCCCTTCCACAATTTCGTGGCAATCCCCCGTTCGTGGCAATCGCGGAATCCCATTCCCTCAACTTCTCGGCGGGTGGATGTAATACTTGGCACCCCCCTGCTCAAGAATTTCAGCATATGCATGGTGCCCAAAATTACTGAAGGCAATTGGTCGGTCGGCGGATCCTATCCCCCCCCCTGCTCAACAAGTATGATCGGTAGGCGCACTGCCCCCGGCTCAACTTCGATAGTTCGGCCGGCGGATCCAGCCCCCCCCACCCCCCCTTCAACAAGTATGATCGGTCGGCAGTAACAACCCACCCCCGCACACTTCTCTGCTCCAGGGGGCCCCTTCGATTATCAAGCCCAGGGGCCCCCATCACCCTATATCCTGCCCTGTCCATAAAGGTTGTGTATAATGAACAACCAATCATCTCTTCCTCTTATGAACTTTGACCCCCTCCCATGTGTGCCTGACCTCCCAGTATTAATAATCTAGGATGGCGGGGGAGTATTACATGCGGCCCCGCGCTCTCTCTGGCCCTCTCATGACGGAATGAGCTCAGGGCCTCCTTTCCACTTTACGGCATTTCATAAAACAGAACCTCGTAGCGGGGGTGGTGGGGGGGTGGTAATGGCCTTGATGCTAAAGACTTGTAATCTCTCCTTGTAAAGAAGGCTCCGGAGGCCAATCGTTGTGTTCACGATCCTGGCTGCTTTGTGTGCACACCTTTCATTTGTCCCGTTGATTATTGCGCTGGATGTTTATGAAAAGGTCAGGCGGGCGCGCGGATTGCCTCTTATCTCCCCCCCATGCCGGAGTTTCCAGAGCAACGCTTCCTCTGTGCTTCTTCTCCGAGGATAATAACCATATTCTTCGCCTCTGTCTTATTAAACCCGTCTCCTGATGTCTCCTGATGTCTCCTGATGTCTTCTCTTGCCGGCCCTTAAAAAATTCCCATTTCCTGAATTCGAGGCAACACTCCGCACATAAATAATTGGCCTTCAATCTAACTCAGGTCTGTGGTCCGGGGATGTGGCCTCCATGTCAACCGATTTCTCATCCTGAGTTCTCCTTGTGCGGCTGGTTGTCTTGCTGGGCAAGTCCATGTTGCGGGTGTTGGAGTCCTCCTTATCTTCTGGAAACACCTAAATATGATCGGAAACATGAAAAAGGATACTGGAAGAGTAACCACGGGCCGAACTTTAGAGGCTTGGGGCCAGATTCTCAAAAGAGATACGCCGGTGTATCGCAGGAAACACCGTCGTATCTCTGTTTTTTTCCCCGGGTATCTATGCGTCTGATTCCTAGAATCACTTACACATAGATACAGAGAAGATCCGACAGGTGTAAAACACTTACACCGTCGGATCGTAGATGTAATGACTTCGCTGGCCGCTAGGTGGCCTTTACGTTGATTTCTCATTTGCCTATGCAACTGAGCCTAATACGCCGATTCCCGAAAGTTTTTACGCCGCCTCGTCGTCGTTTACGTCGTTTCCGTAAGCGTAAATGAGGGGTAGGCTTACGAAGTTCCGTCGTATGGCATGTTAAGTATGGCGTCGGGTCAGCGTCGTCTTTTACGTCGCTTTACTAAGTCGTTCGCGAATAGGGCATTGCGTAATTGACGATCACGTCGTTTTCACGTCGGTTTCAGCGACGTTTTCCGACGTGAGCTGGAGCATGCGCACTGGGCTTTTTTCCCGGCCGGCGCATGCGCAGTTAGATCGACGCGGGAGCGCGCTTAATTTAAATACAAGCCGCCCCCTTTGAATTACGCGGGGATACGCCGGGCCATTTACACTACGCCGCCGCAAGTGCTTGGAGAATATGGCACTTGCTCCAGTAAGTTGCGGCGGCGTAGTGTAAATGGCTTACGCTACGCCGCCGCGGATTCTACCAGATTCTGGCCCATAGAAAACAATGAGAAAAGAGAAAAATAAAACAATATTTACTGACAAAAATACACTGTGTCCATCCCTCACTGTGCCTCACTATGTCTGTGCCTCACTGTGTCCGTGCCTCACTGTGTCCGTGCCTCACTGTGTCCATGCCTCACTGTGCCCATGCCTCACTGTGCCCATGCTTTACTGTGCCCATGTCTCACTGTGCCCATGCCTCACTGTGCCCATGTCTCACTGTGCCCATGCTTTACTGTGCCCATGTCTCACTGTGCCCATGCCTCACTGTGCCCATGCCTCACTGTGTCCATGCCTCACTGTGTCCATGCCTCACTGTGTCCATGCCTCACTGTGTCCATGCCTCACTGTGTCCATGATTAGACTGACGTTTAACATGGGAGTCTATGGAAGGGGTGCTCCCCAGCCATAGGTCCCCCAGACAACAAACTTTGCACACTTGTAGAGGATAAATGGAGCTACATGTGTGCCAAGTTCCGGGTCCAGAGAACCTATGACCGGCCGGCACCCGGTCCCCAAAGTCACTGGAGAAATGACCGTTTAACATGGGAGTCTATGGAAGGGGTGCCCGGATTTGAAAAATCGGTGCTCCCCGGCCGTAGGTCCCCCGGACAACAAACTTTGCACACTTGTAGAGGAAGAGGGGGGGCTACATCTGTGCCAAGTGCGCAACAAGGTGACTTGTGTATAAGCCGAGGGGGGCATTTTTAGCAGAATAAAATGTGCTGGAAAACTCGGCTTATACTTTTTTGACTCTTTTACCCTTTTAAAAAAAAAAAAAACTGAGAAGTAGTTAATCGCGCGTCTCGGTGGCGGCGGGCCCCGTCGCAGACAAGTCTTGTTTCCCGGAGATGTACAGAAAACAGGCGTTTATATGCAGAGCTAATCTAGCGTAAAGCTTGTGTCAGGAAGAAGCGGCGGTGGGGAGAGTCGTTATGAATGTGTTTACATCGCGTTTGTCAATTAGATGTACTTTGGGACGCACCCGCAATATTTATACTGCAATAATCCTTCATGGATTGAATTATCCCACATGAGAGAGCAAATTATTATTGGCCCATTACATACAGAGGACAACATCTTATCCATCAGCTGATGGTGATCGGAGGACGCACACATAAGCTAAAAAAATAAAAAGAGGCGTAGAATAAGATCATTGGGGTTAATGTACAGTACTGTCTAAACTGAAAATTGAAAGTGGAACTACGGGTACAATAAAAAAAAATAACAAATATAATGCAATCTGCCAACAGCCCCCAAGCCAATCTGTGCCGACGCTGAAAAGCAATTAGTTCTTTAATTCCACAGCCGGCGCAACTTTCATTAACCACTCGCCTCCCGACCAATCCTGACGCTTCTCTCATACATGAAAAAATCTGCATTTTCTTTTTCTGCTAGAAAGTTATTTAGAACCCCCAAGCACTTTATATATATATATATCTATATATAGATATAGATATATAGGGCCAGATTCAGGTAGATGGGAGCATCTTTGCTCTGGAGTAACGCTTCTCATTTACGTTACTCTGGCAAAATTTTAGGAGCAAGTGGTGTTATTCATGAAGCACTTGCTCCTAAAGTTGCGGCAGAGCATCGCAAATGAGCCGGCGGAATTCAAATTGGGCGGGTACGGGGCGTGTATTATTTAAAGTATGCGCGATCCCGCGGCGAACGTCCTGCGCATGCGTCGAGTGTCAATGCATCCCAGTGCGCATGCTCCAAGTTCTGTCAGTGAACGTCAATGACGTCACATCCCCATTCATGAACGTTTTACGCAAGCGACGCGATTATTTTTTTTTCCGACACGATGACGACGCCTATACCTAACATAGGATACTCCACTAGGGGGCTGCTTTATCTTCACGTCGCGTATCGCTTCCGGAAACGTTGTAAAGTCACTGCGTCGCGCCCGAATACGATCGTGAATTTCCGATTCCCGCTGATTAACATATTTTTTCAGCGTTAATCAGCGGGAACGCCCCCGGCGCCATTTTTAAGTTGAAGTAACGATGCGATGGCGAAATTCAATTGCGCCGATCGCATCGGAACTCCAACCCGGCGTTTCTTGTTTTCTGGTTACAGAAAACAAAAACGCCGGCTTAAAGTGACAGTTAGGCTGGCGGATCACTGGATACTCCAGAGTAACTCTACCTGAATCTGGCCCATAGATATATCTATAAATATGAAAACATTATTTTTTTTTAAAGCAGAGGCCCTAGAAAATAAAATGGTGGGTGTTCAATTTTTTATGTCACATGATATTTGCGCGCTGTTTTTTTAAAAACTGACTTTTTTTTTTTACTTTAGTGCACACAAACACATACTAGGCCCCACACCGGCTGCAGCTGCCATTCTGAGAACACTTTGCATTATCTCAGGGAACATTTTGAATTTTTCTCAATGAAGGCGAGGCGTTCTCTGATTGGATGAGGTGGGGTGGTGACATCACAAGCTCCACATCACCCAGTCAAAGAAAACTTTGCCTTCATTGAGAAAAAACAAAATGTTCCCTGGGTGGCGCTCGTGTTCACAAAGCAGCAGGGCAGCCAATTGGCACAGGACCCGGAATCTAGTGGAGATCACTGTAGTAACACCCACTGCAAACCTCATGCTGTATCACTTACTGGAAGCCAATTGTGATAAAGTACTAACGACTAAAGGACAAGAGCACTCTCAGCAATCCTCCTGAACATTTATCATCTCCCTCAGCCACCTTCTGGGTGCCCCTCCCAGGGATTGGCTGAGAGCAAGTAAATATTCATAACTTCAGTGGTTGGCCCTCCTACTCTTTTCCTTGGAAATTTCTACCAGAAGCGTAATCAACCAATAAGCTTAGGAAAACCTGACAAGACCTAATAAACAAATCACCACTCCACTGAGTACAACAGAGCCAAAAATTAGATTTGTTTGGGGTGAAGGAACTTGACTGGCCTGCACAGAGTCCTGACCTCAACCCCAAAGAATACCTTTGGGATGAATTGCAGCAGAGACAGCGAGCCTGGCCTTCTCATCCAACAAGTCGAGTCAACTAGTCAAGTGCCTGACCTCACAAATGCTCTTCTGGAAGAATGGTCAAACAATCCCATAGACACACCCCTAAACCTTGTGGATGGCCTTCCCATAGACACACCCCTAAACCTTGTGGACGGCCTTCCCATAGACACCCTCCTAAACCTTGTGGAAGGCCTTCCCATAGACACACCCCTAAACCTTGTGGATGGCCTTCCCATAGACACCCTCCTAAACCTTGTGGAAGGCCTTCCCATAGACACACCCCTAAACCTTGTGGATGGCCTTCCCATAGACACCCTCCTAAACCTTGTGGATGGCCTTCCCATAGACACCCTCCTAAACCTTCTGGACCTCCTTCCCATAGACACACCCCTAAACCTTGTGGATGGCCTTCCCATAGACACCCTCCTAAACCTTGTGGACGGCCTTCCCATAGACACACCCCTAAACCTTGTGGATGGCCTTCCCATAGACACCCTCCTAAACCTTGTGGATGGCCTTCCCATAGACACACCCCTAAACCTTGTGGACGGCCTTCCCATAGACACCCTCCTAAACCTTGTGGACGGCCTTCCCATAGACACCCTCCTAAACCTTGTGGACGGCCTTCCCATAGACACCCTCCTAAACCTTGTGGACGGCCTTCCCATAGACACACCCCTAAACCTTGTGGACCTCCTTCCCATAGACACACCCCTAAACCTTGTGGACGGCCTTCCAATAGCCACCCTCCTAAACCTTGTGGACCTCCTTCCCATAGACACCCTCCTAAACCTTGTGGACGGCCTTCCATTAGACACACCCCTAAACCTTGTGGACGGCCTTCCCAAGATACGCTGGCGTAGGCAAGTTACGTCGGGTGGCAGAAGCCTATTTTTCAGGCGTATCTAGCTTGGGGAATCGGCGCAGGGATACGACGGCGCACATTTGTACTTGCGACGTCGTATCTCTAGATACGCCGGTGTAAAGCTTACGTGAATCCGGGCCCATGTGCGTGTAAAGGAAGGCGTCCCAATACTTTTGGTAATATGGTAATATATTGTACATAGTTGATCCAAGCTGGACCAATGTTACTATGTATAAAATATATCACATCTGGAATTAATCTGTAAAGCACGGTAAAGGTGGAAGGCGCAGTTCCGTCCGATCTTCCTTGCGACACTGTCTGCTTGTTGATGATGACACTTGTTCTGCATGCGTCCTTTTGATGCCCCTTCGGCTCGGACACGTTGGTGGCTTTGGCCACTGGGGGGGTTAAATCGGCGGTGGGCGGCTGTTTGTGCGTTTAGGTACTCAGGTTTGATTTAAAGGAGGGGTGGCTCTGAATGAATCATGAGTTTTCTATAAATATTTAATGGCGGCGTATTTCTTAATAACGTCTCTCAATATTTAATCTGAGCTGTTTGCGAAATGCCCGTAAACCATAAAGATTAACCGCAAGGCGGAGCGAGTCTGCCGGAGAGTAAATAAGGATTGCTGCCTGGCTGTGACCCAGCAAAGTGCAACATTCCCGGGATGGGAGAGGGTGACACCAGGGAGACTTACAGCCTTACCCACCTCTCCAGGGAAATCGGAGGAATTAACCAATGACGATTTGTAGTACAAAAGGCGACGCAACCTCCAGCCTCAAACCTCCGGCCTCCAGCCTCCAACCTTCAACCTCCGGCCTGCAACCTCCTAGAGTTCTCCTTTTGAATCACACAGGGTACCCTCCGTACTGTCCCGTCATTACACACAGAGGAACTAGCTTTCCTCATCCCTATACAGGATGGAGCAGGTGGGTAGAGGGTGGAAGCAAGGGACGGTGCTCGGAGGTGGGTAGGGGGTGGAACCATGGGACGTTGTGCTTGGAGGTGGGTAGGGGGTGGAAGCAAGGGACAATGCTCGGAGGTGGTTAGGGGATGGAATCAAGTGACGGTCCTCAGAGGTGGGTAGGGGGTGAAATCAAGTGACGGTGCAGAGGTGGGTAGGGGGTGGAACCAAGGGACGGTGCTCGGAGGTGGGTGGGGGTGCAATAAAGGCACGGTGCTCGGAGGTGGGTAGGGGGTGGAATCAAGGGACGATGCTCGGAGATGGGTAGGGGGTGAAATCAAGGGACGGTGCTTGGAGGTGGGTAGGGGGTGGAACCATGGGACGGTGCTTGGAGGTGGGTAAGGGGTGGAATCAAGGGACGATGCTCGGAGGTGGGTAGGGGGTGGAATCAAGGCGCGGTGCTCGGAGGTGGGTAGGGGGTGGAATCAAGGGACGGTGCTCGGGGGTGGGTAGGGGGTGGAACCATGGGACGGTGCTCGGAGGTAGGTAGGGGGTGGAACCATGGGACGGTGCTCGGAGGTAGGTAGGGGGTGGAACCATGGGACTGTGCTCGGAGGTGGGTAGGGGGTGGAATCAAGGGACTGTGCTCGGAGGTGGGTAGGGGGTGGAACCATGGGACGGTGCTCGGAGGTAGGTAGGGGGTGGAACCATGGGACGGTGCTCGGAGGTAGGTAGGGGGTGGAACCATGGGACTGTGCTCGGAGGTGGGTAGGGGGTGGAATCAAGGGTCGATGCTCGGAGGAGGATAGGGGGTAGAACCAAGGGACAGTGCTCGGAGGTGGGTAGGGGGTGGAACCAAGGGACGGTCCTCGGAGGTGGGTAGGGGGTGGAATCAAGGGACGGTGCTCGGAGGTGGGTAGGGGGTAGAATCAAGGGACTGTGCTCGGAGGTGGGTAGGGGGTGGAATCAAGGGTCGATGCTCGGAGGTGGATAGGGGGTAGAACCAAGGGACGGTGCTCGGAGGTGGGTAGGGGGTGGAACCAAGGGACGGTCCTCGGAGGTGGGTAGGGGGTGGAATCAAGGGACGGTGCTCGGTGGTGGGTAGGGGGTGGAATAAAGGCCCTGGACGTATGCATGCATGTTCTCAACATGAAAAATAATGCCATGACAGGTTCACTTTCAGCTGATGGTTCTTACAAGTTCCTGGTAAATAATCGCACTAAGAGGCGGCGGTTACTTTATAGAGAACGCGGTTTCTTGGATGAAGATAAAAGCTCCTCCTGTTCATCTGTCTCGGTAGCTGAGCTCCGTCTTTAACAAGATAAATGGGAATCTTTCCTGATGTGCAGATCCTGGGGCACCGGATTAACCCGATAGTCATTTGTCTCTCGCCATCCGCCGCGGCCACCCAGCTGTACACGGAACAAGCTGGATCAGCCGGGGGTACAATTATTAACATGGAAAGGCCCCCGGAGACGGAGAGAGAGAATAATGGAGTCCAGCCCCTAATTCATATCTATAGGTCAAGATACCGGGATACCTGCGCTGTTAGATGATTGGTAGTTCTAACACCAGGGGGGGGGGGGGGCGGCACCATCAATTCCAGTGTGTAAATACAATAAACGTTAAATAAGACCGATTATTGAATACTACAGGAGAGTCTTTAGCTTCATGGCCCCGCATAGAAATACGCTCTGTTCTGTCATTTACTATAAATGGTAAAAAATGTTGGATTGGTCCCCCTTGTTTGATGAGCCCCCAAATGTACCCTCTTTATATGCACCTCCCAATAGTGCACACACCCCTTTTTCTGCACCTCCCATTAGTGCACACACACTCCTTTTACTGTACTGGCAGAAATTCTGTGCGTGCCCCAGGAAGTACTGGCAGGGATTCTGTGAGTGCCATGGGAAGTACTGGCAGGGGATCTGTGAGTCTCACAGAAAGTGCTGCCACGGAAAGTACTGGCAGCCTGGCAGGGATTCTGTGAGTACCACAGGAAGTACTGGAAGGGATTCTGTGAGTACCGCAGGAAGTACTGGCAGGGATTCTGAGTGTCACAGGAAGTACTGGCAGGGATTCTGAGTGTCACAGGAAGTACTGGCAGGGATTCTGTGAGTGCCACAGGAATGACTCGTAGGGATTCCGTGAGTGCCACGGAAAGTACTGGCTGGGATTCTGTGAGTGCCATGGGAAGTAGTGGCAGGGGATCTGTGAGTCTCACACAAAGTGCTGCCATGGAAAGTACTGGCAGGGATTCTGTGAGTACCACAGGAAGTAATGGAAGGGATTCTGTGAGTACCGCAGGAAGTACTGGCAGGGATTCTGTGAGTACCGCAGGAAGTACTGACAGGGATTCTGTGAGTACCGCAGGAAGTACTGACAGGGATTCTGAGTGTCACAGGAAGTAATGGCAGGGATTCTGAGTACCACGGGAAGTACTGGCAGGGATTCTGAGTACCACGGGAAGTACTGGCAGGGATTCTGAGTACCACAGGAAGTACTGGCAGGGATTCTGTGAGTACCACGGGAAGTACTGGCAGGGATTCTGAGTGCTACGGGAAGTACTGGCTGGGATTCTGTGAGTGTCACGGGAAGTACTGGCAGGGATTCTGTGAGTGTCACAGGAAGTACTGGAAGGGATTCTGTGAGTACCACGGTAAGTACTGGCTGGGATTCTGTGAGTGTCACAGGAAGTACTGGCAGGGATTCTGAGTGCTACGGGAAGTACTGGCAGGGATTCTGTGAGTGTCACAGGAAGTACTGGCAGGGATTCTGTGAGTACCACGGGAAGTACTGGCTTGGATTCTGTGAGAGACATAACAGAGCAGTACACTGATCCGTTGCAGGGATTCTGAGTGCTACGGGAAGTACTGGCAGGGATTCTGTGAGTGTCACAGGAAGTACTGGCTGGGATTCTGTGAGTACCGCAGGAAGTACTGGCAGGGATTCTGTGAGTGTCACAGGAAGTACTGGCAGGGATTCTGAGTACCACAGGAAGTACTGGCTTGGATTCTGTGAGTACCACGGGAAGTACTGGCAGGGATTCTGTGAGTACCGCAGGAAGTACTGACAGGGATTCTGTGAGTACCGCAGGAAGTACTGACAGGGATTCTGAGTGTCACAGGAAGTAATGGCAGGGATTCTGAGTACCACGGGAAGTACTGGCAGGGATTCTGAGTACCACGGGAAGTACTGGCAGGGATTCTGAGTACCACAGGAAGTACTGGCAGGGATTCTGTGAGTACCACGGGAAGTACTGGCAGGGATTCTGAGTGCTACGGGAAGTACTGGCTGGGATTCTGTGAGTGTCACGGGAAGTACTGGCAGGGATTCTGTGAGTGTCACAGGAAGTACTGGAAGGGATTCTGTGAGTACCACGGGAAGTACTGGCTGGGATTCTGTGAGTGTCACAGGAAGTACTGGCAGGGATTCTGAGTGCTACGGGAAGTACTGGCAGGGATTCTGTGAGTGTCACAGGAAGTACTGGCAGGGATTCTGTGAGTACCACGGGAAGTACTGGCTTGGATTCTGTGAGAGACATAACAGAGCAGTACACTGATCCGTTGCAGGGATTCTGAGTGCTACGGGAAGTACTGGCAGGGATTCTGTGAGTGTCACAGGAAGTACTGGCTGGGATTCTGTGAGTACCGCAGGAAGTACTGGCAGGGATTCTGTGAGTGTCACAGGAAGTACTGGCAGGGATTCTGAGTACCACAGGAAGTACTGGCTTGGATTCTGTGAGTACCACGGGAAGTACTGGCAGGGATTCTGTGAGTACCGCAGGAAGTACTGACAGGGATTCTGTGAGTACCGCAGGAAGTACTGACAGGGATTCTGAGTGTCACAGGAAGTAATGGCAGGGATTCTGAGTACCACGGGAAGTACTGGCAGGGATTCTGAGTACCACGGGAAGTACTGGCAGGGATTCTGAGTACCACAGGAAGTACTGGCAGGGATTCTGTGAGTACCACGGGAAGTACTGGCAGGGATTCTGAGTGCTACGGGAAGTACTGGCTGGGATTCTGTGAGTGTCACGGGAAGTACTGGCAGGGATTCTGTGAGTGTCACAGGAAGTACTGGAAGGGATTCTGTGAGTACCACGGGAAGTACTGGCTGGGATTCTGTGAGTGTCACAGGAAGTACTGGCAGGGATTCTGAGTGCTACGGGAAGTACTGGCAGGGATTCTGTGAGTGTCACAGGAAGTACTGGCAGGGATTCTGTGAGTACCACGGGAAGTACTGGCTTGGATTCTGTGAGAGACATAACAGAGCAGTACACTGATCCGTTGCAGGGATTCTGAGTGCTACGGGAAGTACTGGCAGGGATTCTGTGAGTGTCACAGGAAGTACTGGCTGGGATTCTGTGAGTACCGCAGGAAGTACTGGCAGGGATTCTGTGAGTGTCACAGGAAGTACTGGCAGGGATTCTGAGTACCACAGGAAGTACTGGCTTGGATTCTGTGAGTACCGCAGGAAGTACTGGCAGGGATTCTGAGTACCACAGGAAGTACTGGCTGGGATTCTGTGAGTACCGCAGGAAGTACTGGCAGGGATTCTGTGAGTGTCACAGGAAGTACTGGCTTGGATTCTGTGAGAGACATAACAGAGCAGTACACTGATCCGTTGTTCTTCTGCTCGCTCAGCTCTCCTGCAGGCAGATGTATGCACAATGCACATGTGTAACAAAGCCTGATTGGCTTCCAGTGAAGCCCCTCCCTCTCCCTGTGCTGCCGTGGCCTGATATCAGGACAGGGTCAGTCACACTTGTTGCAGTTAACAATACATTATATCCCATCTATTTTCATAAATTCAGATCCTCATTAGTTGGTGTTTTTCTCTTTCTCTGCCGAAGCGCGTTGAACGATTCACGCTGTTTGCTTCCTTCTTCCCATCTGCACCTCTTGAAGATCTTTACCTCCTGATTCCCACTCCAGATGGTGCCACGGGAGGGACGGGCACCACGCCGGGATTCACCGGCACAGCCGTTCTTCCACTTTTGTGACATGCACTTGATGGCTGTTTGTAGATCTTTGTCATTTTTCTCTCCGAAGCGCCGGCTAACGACGTCCCGCGTTCCATCATGGCGCCTAATTAAAAGCGATTCATTTACTGAACATTGCACAACTCGGAGGAACATGTCCGCCAACACGCCGATCGTTTCCTACTGTCAGGTTCCCCTAATTAACGACTTTTTCAGAGCCCTGAGCAAGGAAGGATGACAGCCAATCAGGGAGTGCCGCTGCTGAGTCACCGCGGCCAATCACGCCGCAGCGTATGTTGGCCTCATGCTTTGATTCATGTAAACCATTATTTTATAGACATGTGCATTTGTTTTTGACCGAATTTCTGGCATTTTCGCTTTTATTTTAAAAAACGATAACGAATGTGCAGAGTCCGAAATCCGAAAGATCTGACATAAAAAATGCTTTATTTTTGTTTCGTTGCGACAAAAGTTCGATGTAGATGGAATATTCGACATGACTGTAGCAATAGCGATCTGTGTCTATCGAACCTGCGGACGAATGTGCCGAACCTAACTATATTAGTCCGAGATTAATCGACAGAAAAGATTCAACATTATAGAGAGAAAAGATCCGACATTATAGAGAGAAAAGATCCGACATTATAGAGAGAAAAGATCCGACATGAGAGAGAAAAGATCCGACATTATAGAGAGAAAAGATCCGACATTATAGAGAGAAAAGATTCCACATTATAGAGAGAAAAGATCCGACATTATAGAGAGAAAAGATCCGACATTATAGAGAGAAAAGATCCGACATTATAGAGAGAAAAGATCCGATATTATAGAGAGAAAAGATCCGATATTATAGAGAGAAAAGATCCGATATTATAGAGAGAAAAGATCCGACATGAGAGAGAAAAGATTCCACATTATAGAGAGAAAAGATCCGACATTATAGAGAGAAAAGATCCGACATTATAGAGAGAAAAGATCCAACATTATAGAGAGAAAAGATCCGACATTATAGAGAGAAAAGATCCGATATTATAGAGAGAAAAGATCCGATATTATAGAGAGAAAAGATCCGATATTATAGAGAGAAAAGATCCGATATTATAGAGAGAAAAGATCCGACATGAGAGAGAAAAGATCCGACATTATAGAGAGAAAAGATCCGACATTATTGAGAGAAAAGATCCAACATTATAGAGAGAAAAGATCCGACATTATAGAGAGAAAAGATCCGATATTATAGAGAGAAAAGATCCGACATGAGAGAGAAAAGATCCGACATTATAGAGAGAAAAGATCCGACATTATAGAGAGAAAAGATCCAACATTATAGAGAGAAAAGATCCGACATTATAGAGAGAAAAGATCCGACATTATAGAGAGAAAAGATCCGATATTATAGAGAGAAAAGATCCGATATTATAGAGAGAAAAGATCCGATATTATAGAGAGAAAAGATCCGATATTATAGAGAGAAAAGATCCGACATGAGAGAGAAAAGATCCGACATTATAGAGAGAAAAGATCCGACATTATTGAGAGAAAAGATTTGACATTATAGAGAGAAAAGATCCGACATTATAGAGAGAAAAGATCCGACATTATAGAGAGAAAAGATTCAACATTATAGAGAGAAAACATTGGACATTATAGAGAGAAAAGATCCGACCTAGAGAGAAAATATCCGACCTAGAGAGAAAAGATCCGACATTATAGAGAGAAAAGATCCGACATTATAGAGAGAAAAGATCCGACATTATAGAGAGAAAAGATCCGACATTATAGAGAGAAAAGATCCGACATTATAGAGAGAAAAGATCCAACATTATAGAGAGAAAAGATCCGACATTATAGAGAGAAAAGATCCGATATTATAGAGAGAAAAGATCCGACATTATAGAGAGAAAAGATTCGACATTATAGAGAGAAAAGATCCGACATTATAGAGAAAAGATCCGACATTATAGAGAGAAAAGATTTGACATTATAGAGAGAAAAGATCCGACATTATAGAGAGAAAAGATCCGATATTATAGAGAGAAAAGATCCGACATTATAGAGAGAAAAGATCCGACATTATAGAGAGAAAAGATTCGACATTATAGAGAGAAAAGATCCGACATTATAGAGAGAAAAGATCCGACATTATAGAGAGAAAAGATCCGACATTATAGAGAGAAAAGATCCGACATTATAGAGAGAAAAGATCCGACATTATAGAGAGAAAAGATTCAACATTATAGAGAGAAAAGATCCGACATTATAGAGAGAAAAGATCCGACATTATAGAGAGAAAAGATCCGATATTATAGAGAGAAAAGATTCAACATTATAGAGAGAAAAGATCCGACATTATAGAGAGAAAAGATCCGATATTATAGAGAGAAAAGATTCCACATTATAGAAAGAAAAGATCCGACATTATAGAAAGAAAAGATCCGACATTATAGAGAGAAAACATTGGACATTATAGAGAGAAAAGATCCGACATTATAGAGAGAAAAGATCCGACATTATAGAGAGAAAAGATCCGACATTATAGAGAAAAGATCCGACATTATAGAGAAAAGATCCGATATTATAGAGAGAAAAGATTCCACATTATAGAAAGAAAAGATCCGACATTATAGAGAGAAAAGATTCCACATTATAGAAAGAAAAGATCCGACATTATAGAGAGAAAAGATCCGACATTATAGAGAGAAAACATTGGACATTATAGAGAGAAAAGATCCGACATTATAGAGAGAAAAGATCCGATATTATAGAGAGAAAAGATTCCACATTATAGAAAGAAAAGATCCGACATTATAGAGAGAAAACATTGGACATTATAGAGAGAAAAGATCCGACATTATAGAGAGAAAAGATCCGACATTATAGAGAGAAAAGATCCGACATTATAGAGAGAAAAGATCCGACATTATAGAGAGAAAACATTGGACATTATAGAGAGAAAAGATCCGACATTATAGAGAGAAAAGATCCGACATTATAGAGAGAAAAGATCCGACATTATAGAGAGAAAAGATCCGACATTATAGAGAGAAAAGATCCGACATTATAGAGAGAAAAGATTCGACATTACAGAGAGAAAAGATCCGATATTATAGAGAGAAAAGATCCGACATTATAGAGAGAAAAGATCCAACATTATAGAGAGAAAACATTGGACATTATAGAGAGAAAAGATCCGACATTATAGAGAGAAAAGATCCGACATTATAGAGAGAAAAGATCCGACATTATAGAGAGAAAAGATCCGAAATTATAGAAAGAAAAGATCCGACATTATAGAAAGAAAAGATCCGACATTATAGAGAGAAAAGATCCGACATTATAGAGAGAAAAGATCCGACATTATAAAGAGAAAAGATCCAACATTATAGAGAGAAAAGATCCGACATTATAGAGAAAAGATCCGACATTATAGAGAGAAAAGATCCGACATTATAGAGAAAAGATCCGACATTATAGAGAGAAAAGATCGACATTATAGAGAGAAATGATCCGACATTATAGAGAGAAAAGATCCGATATTATAGAGAGAAAATATCCGACATTATAGAGAGAAAAGATCGACATTATAGAGAGAAAAGATCCGACATTATAGAGAGAAAAGATCAGACATTATAGAGAGAAAAGATCCGACATTATAGAGAGAAAAGATCCGACATTATAGAGAGAAAAGATCCGACATTATAGAGAGAAAAGATCCGACATTATAGAGAAAAGATCATAGAGAGAAAAGATTTATAGAGAGAAAAGATCGACATTATAGAGAGAAAAGATCCGACATTATAGAGAGAAAATATTATAGAGAGAAAAGATCCGACATTATAGAGAGAAAAGATCCGACATTACACATTATAGAGAGAAAAGATCCGACATTATAGAGAGAAAAGATCCGACATTATAGAGAGAAAAGATCCGACATTATAGAGAGAAAAGATCCGACATTATAGAGAGAAAAGATCCGACATTATAGAGAGAAAAGATAGAGAGAAACAAAATATTTCAGTTTGCGCATTTATGTTTCTTATGATAATGATTTTGGGCATTTCTTTCTGTCTCTGAGAAGGTGAGATGATTGCCGGTGTTCGGTGAAATCCCGGCATAGCCGGGAGCCGGCACACCCGCCGTTCCTTCTGAGCCAAACGGCGGGAATCCATCTTTATAGAAATGGGACCTGAAATCTCTGGGGGAGACACAAGTCCTTCCAGGGGTGGGAGGGGCATCTAATTGCTTATTTAATCAGGTTGGAAGGAGAACTGAATTCGTCCTTTTTGGACGGCGCAATGAACTTTCCCGGGGTGACCGGCGCGGCCACACATGTCCTAATCACTTTCCAGTGTTCATGTGAAGATCCACCAGATCCTTCCAGTTCTGAGTTGGGAGTCCTTCACGCTGGTGATGGTGCCCCCCAATCCTTCCTACAAAGTGCCAGATTCTCAAAGCTGTTATGGCGGCGTATCTCCAGATACGCCGCCATAATTTCAAATCTGCGCCGTATGTATCTCCGCGTATGTTTACGCCGATTCTCAAAGGCAGATACGTTAAAAAAATAGGCTTCTTCCGCCAACGTAACTTGTCTACGCTGGCGTATATTTATGTGCAATTATACGCTGGCCGCTAGGGGGCGCTTCCGCCGATTAGCCGAATATGCAAAGAGCTAGATACGCCGATTCCCGAACGTAATTGCGCCCGGTCACCGTATTTTACGTAGTTTGCGTATTTTGCTATATGAGGGGTAACTTTACGTAGATGAGGCGTACGCAATGTTAAGTATGGACGTCGGGACAGCGTCGTATTTTCCGTCGTTTAGGTCATTTGCGTAAGTCGTTCACGAATAGGGATTTGCGTAAGTTACGTTCACGTGGAAAGCATTGACTATTTGCGACGTGATTTCGCGCATGCGCACTGGGAAACCTCCACGGACGGCGCATGCGCCGTTCAAAATAAACGTGAAAAACGCGGGAGTTTACAACACATTTACGTAAAACACGCCCACCTCTTCCACATTTGAATTACCCGGGCTTGCGTCGAGCCATTTACGCTACGCCGCCATAACTTAGGATGCAAGTGCTTTGAGAATACGGCACTTGCGTCCAAACTTGCGGCGGCGTAGCATAAATATGAGACGCTACACCCCGCTGGCATTTACACCCAAAGACTCTAGAAAGGAAAAAAAAAATGAAACATTTTAATTAAAAAAATGAATTATTGTTACTTTGTAGGACTTGGTTTAGACACAAAATATTATTATAATTATTATCTAATTACTTAATTATACTTTAATTATAATAATTTAATTGACTTTAATTATAATAATTATTATAATTGTTATTAATTATAATTATTTTACTTTTAATTATAATTATTATTTTTATAATATAAATAGATGGATATACAGTGGGACCTCCGTTAACAAGTAATGCGGTTACCGCGTGCTTTAAAAACTGTTTTTTTTTTTAATCCTGACCCGTTTTTGGAGCGTTGTCTCGCGAAACGAGCGGGATTCAGGCTAATGGAGTGTGCAGTACCGTATTTGACGAGAGATGCGGGGGTGCAGAGACATTCGGGAAAACTCTGGATCACTTGGAAATACTCCATTCCCGAGTGTTTCCGAGCCTTTTTCCGAGTTCAGCCGAGCTGTCCCCGAGTATTTATGTGGCTCTCCGGCGCCTCCCCACCTCTGGCCACATGCAATATTGCATGCAGTCAATGCGGAACAAATTATCTTTGTTTCCATTGACTTTTGTGGGGAAACTCGCTTTGATATGCGAGTGCTTTGGATTACAAGCATTCCCCTGGAACGGATTATACTCGTTATCCGAGGTTCCACTGTGCAGGATTTATATATAGCGCCAACAGTTTGACCAGCACTTTACAGAAACATGAGGGCAGACAGTACAGTTACAATACAATTCAATACAGGAGGATTCAGAGGGCTCCTGTCCGTAGAGCTTACAATCTAGCTTGGAGAGAAAGGACGGAGTGGCAGGGGATCAGTGGACCTGGAGGATCAGAGCATAAGAAACTAGCAGATGTCACACGTGGTGAGCAGCCTGGGAGCAATATAGCAGTAGGTGAGCGGGGACCAGAGAGAGAAGAGGATCAGCAAACCAGAGGATCAGCAGAGCTGGGGGGTTACTACTGAGAAGGGCATCAGCAGAGCTGGGGGACTGGATCATGAGAAACTAGCAGATGTCACACATGGTGTGCAGCATGGGATCAATATAGTGAGACGTGAGTGGGGACCAGAGAGAGAGAGGAGGATTGGCAAACCAGAGGATCAGAAGAGCTGTGGGTTACTACTGAGTAGGGGACCAGCAGGGCTGATGGTCCGGAACAGGAGAAACTAGCAGATGTCACATGTGGTGAGCAGCCTGGGAGAAATATAGTGGGAAATGAGTGGGGACCAGAAAGAGAGGAGGATTAGCAAACCAGAGGATCAGCAGAGCTGTGGGTTACTACTGAGTAGGGGACCAGCAGGGCTGATGGTCCGGAGCAGGAGAAACTAGCAGATATCACACATGGTGTGCAGCATGGGATCAATATAGTGAGACGTGAGTGGGGACCAGAGAAAGAGAGGAGGATCAGCAAACCAGAGGATCAGCAGAGCTGGGGGTCACTACTGAGTGGGGGATCAGCAGGGCAGAAGGACCAGAGCAGGAGAAACTAGCAGATGTCACAAGTGGTGAGCAGCCTGGGAGCGATATAGCGGGAGGTGAGTGGGGACCAGAAAGAGAGGAGGATCAGCAAACCAGAGGATCAGCAGACCTGGGGGTTACTACTGAGTTGGGGATCAGCAGAGCTGGGGGTTACTACTGAGTAGGGGATCAGCAGGGCTGAAGGACTGGAGCAGGAGAAACTAGCAGATGTCACATGTGGTGATCAGCCTGGGAGTGATATAGAGAGAGGTGAGTGGGGACCAGAGACAGAGGAGGATCAGCAAACCAGAGGATCAGCAGAGCTGGGGGTTACTACTGAGTGGGGGATCAGCAGAGCTGGGGGTTACTACTGAGTAGGGGATCAGCAGGGCTGAAGGACTGGAGCAGGAGAAACTAGCAGATGTCACATGTGGTGATCAGCCTGGGAGTGATATAGAGAGAGGTGAGTGGGGACCAGAGAGAGAGGAGGATCAGCAAACCAGAGGATCAGCAGAGCTGGGGGTTACTACTGAGTGGGGGATCAGCAGAGCTCGGGGTTACTACTGAGTAGGGGATCAGCAAGGCTGAAGGACTGGAGCAGGAGAAACTAGCAGATGTCACATGTGGTGTTCAGCCTGGGAGTGATATAGAGAGAGGTGAGTGGGGACCAGAGAGAGAGGAGGATCAGCAAACCAGAGGATCAGCAGAGCTGGGGGTTACTACTGAGTGGGGGATCAGCAGAGCTGGGGGTTACTACTGAGTGGGGAATCAGCAGAGCTGGGAGTTACTACTGAGAGGGGGATCAGCAGAGCTGGGGGTTATTACTGATGTGGTGGATCTGCTGAATGAGATTACTAATGAGCTGTGGATCTACTGAGCAGGGGTTCTACTGAAACATGTTGAAACAAATAGAAAATTAGCACACACTTCATTTTTACAGTAATCAGTGCATTTTTATAGCTCTGATCGCTGTATAAATGACAATGGTTGCAAAATAGCGTAAAAAATGCATCGAATGCTATAAAAATGCACCGATTACTGTGTAATTGACGCTGGCAGTGAAGGGGTTAACCAGTAGGGGGTGCTGGAGGGGTTAAGTGCGTCCTAGGGAGTGATTCTAACTGTGGGGGGTGGGGCGTGGCTACGTGTGACATGACACCGCTCTCCGCTCCCGATCACAGGGAACAGTAGATCAGTGTCCTGTCACTAGGAAGAATGCTTGGCTACATCAGCATTTCCCCGTTCTTCCTCTCCGTGAGACGATCCCCCTGGACATCGAGTCCGCGCGACCCGCGGTCGGACTCACGGAGCTCGCGGCGGGCAAGCCCGCGCCCACAAAGCCGCATCTTAAAGGGGACGTACCTGTACGCCTATTCGCCCAGCCGCATCGTCGCGCGCTGGTCGGCAAGCCGTTAAAGCGACGCAGTGGCGAATTCGCGAAAAAAGTGGCGCGGTCATTGGGCAGCCAAATCCTCCGGGGGCTGAAGTGGTTAATGGAAAGTAATAGGAAGCTGCAAGGAAGGTGTTTGCTTTTCTACATGCCGGAGGGCAGAGGACGGCGACGTAAAGAACCGCTTTCTACAATAAAATGCGTTCGCATTGAAGATCAGAAAGGCGCGCTTTAAAAAAAAAAAGTGGAGCATCGGCGCGTTTCGCCCGCCGAACAAACCCGGAGAACGCGATTTTATTTCTAGTACAAAGAGAAACAGGAAAAATAAAAAAGCCGTCGGAGGAAACAACTTTTTATAAATGTAGAAGGGCGGGGGGCGGGGTCACCTCCCCCGAGAGAAGCGCGGCTCCCCCCGGTGGTTACCTGACACGTAGATGAAGTCGGCGTTTCCTCGGCGGCGCTCACCGCTTTCACCACAAACGGCTCATTAAGAATTGATGGAAACACATTTGCCGCATCCGCCTCTCATTAATTCCTAACCCATCAATATCTTTCTTCATACAGTTTGTAGCGCTTGTGATTATTTACGTACCGGGGGGAGGGGCTTCATACATACGTAACCCCCCCCCCCACCCCGCCGTAATTACTAATTCATCCGACCCCCTCCCTTCATTATACAAGCTCATTCATCAGCATCTATAATTCAAGGGTTTTATGATTTATTATACCATGCATGAAGAACGAATGTCATCAACACGCAGACCGCGACGCCTGGACCGCGACAGACCCGCGTCTTCCACCTACACCGCGATTTCTAGATGAATTTCAGGTTCGGTATTTTTTATACATAGTCACATGGGTCCGGCTTGGATCACCTATGTACACGACGGCCCGGATTCACAAAGGCTTTACGCCGGCGTATCAAAACGTACGCCGCCGTAAGTACAAATGTGCGCCGTCGCATCTTTGCGCCGATTGACAAAGCAAGACACGCCGGAAAACACGGCTTCAGCCGCCCGACGTAACTTGCCTACGCCGGCGTATCGTGAGCGCATAGTTGCGCTGGACGCATTCGGCGTTCCCATTAAAAATATCCATATGAGTAAGATACGCCGATTCACGAACGTAGATGCGCCCGGCGCATTAATATACGCGATTTGCGTTAGGCTTACGTCCGGCGTGAAGTTACCCCTGCTATATGAGGCGCAGCTAACGCAAAGGTACGGGCCAGGGAACGACGCCGTCGAATTTTACGCCGTTTACGTCGTACATGAATAGGGCTGGGCGTAGGTTACGTTCGCACGTCGTAGGCATTGCGCCGACGTCTCTTTAGGGAGTATATGCGACGTGATTCTGAGCATGCGCGCGCATGCCCAGTTCGACCGGCCATTCAGGGGGTCACTCTTAATTTAAACAGATGACGCCCACCTCCTTCCTGCTTTGAATTACGCGGGCTTACGCCGGCCCATTTGCGCTACGCCGCCGCAACTTACGGAGCAAGTGCTTTGTGAATACTGTACTTGCCTCTCTAAGTTGCGGCGGCGTAGCGTAAAGAAGATACGCTACGCCCGCACAAAGATACGCCTCTCTACGTGAATCCGGGCCTATATTACCAAAAGTATTGGGACGCCGGCCGTTACACACACATGACCTTTAATGAACCCCCCCCCCCAGTCCTAGTCCAGAGGGTTCAATATTGAGTTGGCTCCGCCCTTTGCAACTATAACAGCTTCACTTCTTCTGAGAAGGCCGTCCACAATGTTTAGGGGTGTGTCTATAGGAAGGCCGTCCACAAGGTTTAGGGGTGTGTCTATGGGAAGGCCGTCCACAATGGTTTAGGGGTGTGTCTATCGGAAGGCCGTCCACAAGGTTTAGGGGTGTGTCTATGGGAAGGCCGTCCACAAGGTTTAGGGGTGTGTCTATGGGAAGGCCGTCCACAAGGTTTAGGGGTGTGTCTATGGGAAGGCCGTCCACAAGGTTTAGGGGTTTTGTGTCTATGGGAAGGCCACCGTCCACAAGGTTTAGGGGTGTGTCTATGGGAAGGCCGTCCACAAGGTTTAGGGGTGTGTCTATGGGAAGCCGTCCACAAGGTTTAGGGGTGTGTCTATGGGAAGGCCGTCCACAAGGTTTTTGGGTGTGTCTATGGGAAGGCCGTCCACAAGGTTTAGGGGTGTGTCTATGGGAAGGCCGTCCACAAGGTTTAGGGGGGTGTCTATGGGAAGGCCGTCCACAAGTTTTAGGGGTGTGTCTATGGGAAGGCCGTCCACAAGGTTTAGGGGTGTGTCTATGGGAAGGCCGTCCACAAGTTTTAGGGGTGTGTCTATGGGAAGGCCGTCCACAAGGTTTAGGGGTGTGTCTATGGGAAGGCCGTCCACAAGGTTTAGGGGTGTGTCTATAGGAAGGCCGTCCACAAGGTTTAGGGGTGTGTCTATGGGAAGGCCGTCCACAAGGTTTAGGGGTGTGTCTATGGGAAGGCCGTCCACAAGGTTTAGGGGTGTGTCTATGGGAAGGCCGTCCACAAGGTTTAGGGGTGTGTCTATGGGAAGGCCGTCCACAAGGTTTAGGGGTGTGTCTATGGGAAGGCCGTCCACAAGGTTTAGGGGTGTGTCTATGGGAGGGCCGCCCACAAGGTTTAGGGGTGTGTCTATGGGAAGGCCGTCCACAAGGTTTAGGGGTGTGTCTATGGGAAGGCCGTCCACAAGGTTTAGGGGTGTGTCTATGGGAGGGCCGTCCACAAGGTTTAGGGGTGTGTCTATGGGAGGGCCGTCCACAAGGTTTAGGGGTGTGTCTATGGGAAGGCCGTCCACAAGGTTTAGGGGTGTGTCTATGGGAAGGCCGTCCACAATGTTTAGGGGTGTGTCTATGGGAAGGCCGTCCACAAGGTTTAGGGGTGTGTCTATGGGAAGGCCGTCCACAAGGTTTAGGGGTGTGTCTATGGGAAGGCCGTCCACAAGGTTTAGGGGTGTGTCTATGGGAAGGCCGTCCACAAGGTTTAGGGGTGTGTCTATGGGAAGGCCGTCCACAAGGTTTAGGGGGGTGTCTATGGGAAGGCCGTCCACAAGTTTTAGGGGTGTGTCTATGGGAAGGCCGTCCACAAGGTTTAGGGGTGTGTCTATGGGAAGGCCGTCCACAAGGTTTAGGGGTGTGTCTATAGGAAGGCCGTCCACAAGGTTTAGGGGTGTGTCTATAGGAAGGCCGTCCACAAGGTTTAGGGGTGTGTCTATGGGAAGGCCGTCCACAAGATTTAGGGGTGTGTCTATGGGAAGGCCGTCCACAAGGTTTAGGGGTGTGTCTATGGGAAGGCTGTCCACAAGGTTTAGGAGGGTGTCTATGGGAAGGCCGTCCACAAGGTTTAGGGGTGTGTCTATGGGAAGGCCGTCCACAAGGTTTAGGGGTGTGTCTATGGGAAGGCCGTCCACAAGGTTTAGGGGTGTGTCTATGGGAAGGCCGTCCACAAGGTTTAGGGATGTGTCTATGGGAAGGCCGTCCACAAGGTTTAGGGGTGTGTCTATGGGAAGGCCGTCCACAAGGTTTAGGGGTGTGTCTATGGGAAGGCCGTCCACAAGGTTTAGGGGTGTGTCTATGGGAAGGCCGTCCACAAGGTTTAGGGGTGTGTCTATGGGAAGGCCGTCCACAACGTTTAGGGGTGTGTCTATGGGAAGGCCGTCCACAAGGTTTAGGGGTGTGTCTATGGGAAGGCCGTCCACAAGGTTTAGGGGTGTGTCTATGGGAAGGCCGTCCACAAGGTTTAGGGGGTGTGTCTATGGGAAGGCCGTCCACAAGGTTTAGGGTGTGTGTCTATGGGAAGGCCGTCCACAAGGTTTAGGGGTGTGTCTATGGGAAGGCCGTCCACAAGGTTTAGGGGTGTGTCTATGGGAAGGCCGTCCACAAGGTTTAGGGGTGTGTCTATGGGAAGGCCGTCCACAAGGTTTAGGGGTGTGTCTATGGGAAGGCCGTCCACAAGGTTTAGGGGTGTGTCTATGGGAAGGCCGTCCACAAGGTTTAGGGGTGTGTCTATGGGAAAGCCGTCCACAAGGTTTAGGGTGGGTGTGTCTATGGGAAGGCCGTCCACAAGGTTTAGGGGTGTGTCTATGGGAAGGCCGTCCACAATGTTTAGGGGTGTGTCTATGGGAAGGCCGTCCACAAGGTTTAGGGGTGTGTCTATGGGAAGGCCGTCCACAAGGTTTAGGGGTGTGTCTATGGGAAGGCCGTCCACAAGGTTTAGGGGTGTGTCTATGGGAAGGCCGTCCACAAGGTTTTGGGGTGTGTCTATGGGAAGGCCGTCCACAAGGTTTAGGGGGGTGTCTATGGGAAGGCCGTCCACAAGTTTTAGGGGTGTGTCTATGGGAAGGCCGTCCACAAGGTTTATGGGGTGTGTCTATGGGAAGGCCGTCCACAAGGTTTAGGGGTGTGTCTATAGGAAGGCCGTCCACAAGGTTTAGGGGTGTGTCTATAGGAAGGCCGTCCACAAGGTTTAGGGGTGTGTCTATGGGAAGGCCGTCCACAAGATTTAGGGGTGTGTCTATGGGAAGGCCGTCCACAAGGTTTAGGGGTGTGTCTATGGGAAGGCTGTCCACAAGGTTTAGGAGGGTGTCTATGGGAAGGCCGTCCACAAGGTTTAGGGGTGTGTCTATGGGAAGGCCGTCCACAAGGTTTAGGGGTGTGTCTATGGGAAGGCCGTCCACAAGGTTTAGGGGTGTGTCTATGGGAAGGCCGTCCACAAGGTTTAGGGATGTGTCTATGGGAAGGCCGTCCACAAGGTTTAGGGGTGTGTCTATGGGAAGGCCGTCCACAAGGTTTAGGGGTGTGTCTATGGGAAGGCCGTCCACAAGGTTTAGGGGTGTGTCTATGGGAAGGCCGTCCACAAGGTTTAGGGGTGTGTCTATGGGAAGGCCGTCCACAAGGTTTAGGGGTGTGTCTATGGGAGGGCCGCCCACAAGGTTTAGGGGTGTGTCTATGGGACCAAAAATATGAAGAAGAATACATAGCAAAAAGTAAAAAATATAGATATTTTTTTTCAAAATTGTGGCTCTATTTTTGTTTATAGCGCAAAAAATAAAAACCGCAGAGGTGATCGAATACCACCAAAAGAAATCTCTATTTGTGGGGAAAAAAGGACGCCAATTTCGTTTGGGAGCCACGTCGCACGACCGCGCAATTGTCAGTTAAAGCGACGCAGTGCCGAATCGCAAAAACTGGCCGGGTCCTTTACCTGCATAATGGTCCGGGGCCGAATTGGTAACCGGTTAATATTCTCCGCTCCCCCCCTCCCATAAACGCAGATGGCCGCCGCTGTTGTTTCCGATGTCACTGAATCCGTATTTTATTATTTCTGGTTGAGAAAAACAAACGATGGGAATTTTCCCGGAGTCGTTTCTTATATTTTTCTCTCTCTCCCTTGCGTGGTGTTTTTTTTTTTTTTTTTCTCGGCGCGGTTGGAGGGGCTCGCCGCTCTAATCAGCCAGTCCATCATCCGGCGCTGATAATTAATTTACTCGCCAGGAAATCTGGACATGTTTTTGAAGCTCAGCTTGGAGCGCGCCTCGTTGTTTGGTGCCACCCGTAGGATCAATGCCAGGGAACACGTTGTATCTTTGCCCGCGGACTCCCACTGATTCCTCCACAGCGGGGGAGGGGGCTCTCCGCAGCATCAGGTGGACACCCCGTCTTACATGCTGATTGGAAATGTTCTTTATCTATTATACATGGCTCTCTGGGAATAGTACCGATCTTATGCTGTGGGGGGGGGGGGGAGGAGGTTGGCATGCGCGTCTTATCCTCGCCATTAGTAAACCACGCAAAGCGCGCTGAGCTGCAAATTTCTAGCAGTCATGTATGTCACCAGGAGCGAGCTGATTGGCTGCTATGGGGGGGGGGGACTTCTGGCTTCAGAACTTTGTGAGTTACTGACTTGGAACAAGAACGCCGAAAGTTAGAAATCTTATAAAATTCGCACAACTTTCCCACGACGACGACAGCGGGTCAGAAAGACAGTCTGGAAATCTTGTGCTTTCAGGTTTCTTTTATCTTCTTCAGCCCCCCCGGACCATTTGGCTGGACAGAGAGTTGGGCGCACATCACGCCGCCGTAGCGCAAGCGCCGCACGCCACGCCGGCTCAGCGCGGAGAGGCATGCACTGCATTCAATTCAGCAAGCTATTGCTCCCAACGTTGCGTCGGCGTGGCGTATTTTTCGACCGGCGTAGGTGGAAGTGGGCGTGACCCCATGCAAATGATAGTCCGGGCGTGGTGCAGTGTTTTACGCCCCGGCGTATCACGAACTGCGCATGCGCTGTGACGTAGCCGTGACATGGACGCATGAAACTGCACCCTTATGCGCGTGCTCACACCTACGCCGGGACAACTGCCTAAGCTACGCCGGATCACCAGGTACGCTGTGAACGTAACGTACGCCCCATACGCCGGCCTGTGTTCCCTGGTGCAGACCTTTGCATGTCTGTTGCCGGGTTGCGCCTCATCTATGGGGAATAACTTTACGCCGGACGTACAATTTACGCGCACCTCGTGCAGCATGCGTCAGACGCAAGTACGTTTGTGAATTGCCGTATTTCCCTCATTTGCATAATTGAATGCCTAATCAATGGAAGCAGCAACATGCGTCCAGACGAAAAGTGCACCCACGCTATGCCAGGGTATGTAAGCTACGTCGGCGTAGGGTGGCCAGTTTTTAGGCGTATGTTGGTTTGTGGGTCCGGCGCACCGACACGCCGGTGCAAATTTGCACTTACGGGCACACATTTGCACTTACGTCGGCGTAAGTGCTTTGTGAATCTGGGCCAGAGTGCCTAAAATCATCCTATGTCCACTAGGGGCATAGGATGACTGAGAAATTATATCTTGGATTACATGAGATGGGACAGAAATGATAATTCACAATGTATTGCAGGATATCTTGAAATATTACAGGTTGTTGATTCTAAACGCAACCGGTCAATAGAAGAGTGATTCATTCAATGTGGGAACGCAGACTGTTAAGGTGTTTAATGTCGTCTGCTACTGTCGTGTAAATGAACCTTAGCCTGGCTCTCAAGAACCTTTCATTGTTTGATACTAATTGACACTGTATTGTGTGAATTTTTTTCGATGATAAATGTGTATTGTATAGCAGGTGAGAAGAGCTTATCTCTGAGTCACCTTGTCTGGGTAAATGATTAGTAATTAGCTCATGTAGATTATCTCAGGGTCAGAATGTCTGTCTCCTAAAAGAGGTGTATTGAGCTCCTTGTATCATGTTGTGGGTGGAGTTAAGCCATTGTTCCTTGGGGTTTCTAACTGTATAAAAGCCTGAGTTTACCATTAAAGTCTCTATCTGTTTTGAATCAGAGAACAGAGCTGTGTCTCGTTTCTGGAGAATCCTATGGGCCGCGGTCGTCTGCCGGATTGTGGAGTGTCGGATAAGCTGTCGTGGGTTGGTGGAATGGAATATCGTAAACGGCGTTAACCCCTGACCGTTAGAGCGTTTTTAATAATATATATATTTTTTTTACTAGTAATGACGGCGATCAGCAATTTTTATCGTGACTGCAACATTATGGCGGACACGTCGGACACTTTTGACACCATTTTGGGATCATTGTAATTTTTACAGCGAGCAGTGCTATAAAAATGCACTGATTAATGTGTGAATAACACTGGCAGTGAAGGGGTTAACCTGTAGGGGGTGCTGAAGGGTTTAAGTATGTCCTAGGGAGTGATTCTAACTGTTAGGGGGCGTGGCTATGAGTGACACGTCACTGATCGCTGCTCCCGATGGGAGGGAGCAGACGATCAGTGACATGTCACTAGGAAGAATGGGGGGATGTTGTGTTTACACTGACGTCTCCCCGTTCTTCAGCTCCGTGACCCAATCGCTAGGACACCGGCGAACATCGAGTCGTGCGGTCACGGAGCTTGCGGCAGGGTCGCGCATGACCGCACGACTCGATGTTCGCCGGTGTCCTAGCGATGGTCCTCATTGATTATCCTGCGCTGATTCGGGGAGATTTGTCTCCGCTTCCCATTGAACGCCATTCCCTCCTTGATGTCGGGTTCCAATCGTCAGGCATGATCGGAGAACCATCACCTCCTCTGTGAGGCTCCAGGTTTGCAGACGAGGATTTTCCTTTCATCTCGGGGACACGCGTCTCTCTGCTTTCCCATTCATTTTACACTTAAAACTCGCCTAGCGCGTCCCCAATCGGGCGAATCGGTTTCCGGGTCTTTTCCTCCCATCGGAGCTCCCAGAAGTAGAAGGAGATTGAGGGCTCTCAAGTTAATGAAACACTAAAAAGGGGGGGGGGGAGGGGGGCTCCCGGATAACGGAAGAAAAATTGGTTTTGAAGTTGATGGGAATTGGACTGGAATATTTTATACGCAAATTACAAGGGGGGTTGTGTGAGTGCCAGCGACTGGAGAAGAGTGTCAGCGACTGGAGAAGAGTGTCAGCGACTGGAGAAGAGTGTCAGCGACTGGAGAAGAGTGTCAGCGACTAAAGAAGAGTGCCAGCGACTGGAGAAGAGTGCCAGCGACTGGAGAAGAGTGTCAGCAACTGGAGAAGAGTGTCAGCGACTGGAGAAGAGTGTCAGCGACTGGAGAAGAGAGCCAGCGACTGGAGAAGAGTTTCAGCGACTGGAGAAGAGTGTCAGCGACTGGAGAAGAGTGTCAGCGACTGGAGAAGAGTGTCAGCGACTGGAGAAGAGTGTCAGCGACTGGAGAAGAGTGCCAGCGACTGGAGAAGAGTGTCAGCGACTGGAGAAGAGTGTCAGCGACTGGAGAAGAGAGCCAGCGACTGGAGAAGAGTGTCAGCGACTGGAGAAGAGTGTCAGCGACTAAAGAAGAGTGCCAGCGACTGGAGAAGAGTGTCAGCGACTGGAGAAGAGTGCCAGCGACTGGAGAAGAGTGTCAGCGACTGGAGAAGAGTGTCAGCGACTGGAGAAGAGTGTCAGCGACTGGAGAAGAGTGTCAGCGACTAAAGAAGAGTGCCAGCGACTGGAGAAGAGTGTCAGCGACTGGAGAAGAGTGTCAGCGACTAAAGAAGAGTGCCAGCGACTGGAGAAGAGTTTCAGCGACTGGAGAAGAGTGTCAGCGACTGGAGAAGAGTGCCAGCAACTGGAGAAGAGTGTCAGTGACTGGAGAAGAGTGTCAGCGACTGGAGAAGAGTGTCAGCGACTAAAGAAGAGTGCCAGCGACTGGAGAAGAGTGTCAGCGACTGGAGAAGAGTGTCAGCGACTGGAGAAGAGTGTCAGCGACTGGAGAAGAGTGTCAGCGACTGGAGAAGAGTGTCAGCGACTGGAGAAGAGTGTCAGCGACTAAAGAAGAGTGCCAGCGACTGGAGAAGAGTGCCAGCGACTGGAGAAGAGTTACTTGGTCCAGCGAGAAACTGGAGAAGAGTGTCAGCGAGACTGTGGAGAAGAGTGTTCAGCGGACTGGCGAAGGAGAAGCCAGCGACTGGAGAAGAGTGTCAGCGACTGGAGAAGAGTGTCAGCGACTGGAGAAGAGTGTCAGCGACTGGAGAAGAGTGTCAGCGACTGGAGAAGAGTGTCAGCGACTGGAGGAAGAGTGCCAGCGACTGGGAGAAGAGTTGTCAGCGACTGGAGAAGAGTTGTCAGCGACTGGAGAAGAGCGTCAGCGACTGGAGAAGAGCGCCAGCGACTGGAGAAGAGTGCCAGCGACTGGAGAAGAGTGCCAGCGACTAAAGAAGAGTGCCAGCGACTGGAGAAGAGTGTCAGCGACTGGAGAAGAGCGTCAGCGACTGGAGAAGAGCGTCAGCGACTGGAGAAGAGTGTCAGCGACTGGAGAAGAGTGTCAGCGACTGGAGAAGAGTGTCAGCGACTAAAGAAGAGTGCCCAGCGACTGGCAGAAGAGTGTCAGCGACTGGAGAAGAGTGTCAGCGACTAAAGAAGAGTGCCAGCGAGGAGGAGAAGAGTTTCAGCGACTGGAAGAAGAGTGTCAGCGACTGGAGAAGAGTGCCAGACAACTGGAGAAGAGTGTCAGCGACTGGAGAAGTGAGTGTAGTGTCAGCGACTGGAGAAAGAGAAGAGTGTCAGCGACTAAAGAAGAGTGCCAGCGACTGGAGAAGAGTGTCAGCGACTGGAGAAGAGTGTCAGCGACTGGAGAAGAGTGTCAGCGACTGGAGAAGAGTGTCAGCGACTAAAGAAGAGTGCCAGCGACTGGAGAAGAGTGTCAGCGACTGGAGAAGAGTGTCAGCGACTGGAGAAGAGTGTCAGCGACTGGAGAAGAGTGTCAGCGACTCCAGCGACTGGAGAAGAGTGTCAGCGACTAAAGAAGAGTGCCAGCGACTGGAGAAGAGTGCCAGCGACTGGAGAAGAGTGTCAGCGACTGGAGAAGAGTGTCAGCGACTGGAGAAGAGTGCCAGCGACTGGAGAAGAGTGCCAGCGACTGGAGAAGAGTGCCAGCGACTGGAGAAGAGTGTCAGCAACTGGAGAAGAGTGTCAGCGACTGGAGAGAGTGTGTGTCGCGACTGGAGAAGAGAGCCAGCGACTGGAGAAGAGTTTCAGCGACTGGAGAAGAGTGGTCAGGCGAAGTCAGAGAGAGTGCCAGCGACTGGAGAAGAGTGTCAGCGACTGGGAGAAGAGTGTCAGCGACTGGAGAAGAGTGTCAGCGGACTGGAGAAGAGTGTCAGCGACTAAAGGAAGAGTGCCAGCGACTGGAGAAGAGTGCCAGCGACTGGAGAAGAGTTGTCAGCGACTGGAGGAAGAGTGTCAGCGACTGGAAGAAGAGTGTCAGCGACTGGAGAAGAAGTGGGTACAGGACTAAAGAAGAGTGACCAGCCAGGTGACTGGAGAAGAGTGTCAGCGACTGGAGAAGAGTGTCAGCGATGGAGAAGAGTCAGCGAGAGAAGAGTGCAGCGAGAGAAGAGTGCCAGCGACTGGAGAAGAGTGCCAGCGACTGGAGAAGAGTGGCAGAAACTGGAGAAGCGACTGGAGAAGAGTTGTCAGCGACTGGAGAAGAGCGACTATTTTGTCAGCGACTGGAGAAGAGAGCCAGCGACTGGAGAAGAGTTTCAGCGACTGGGAAGAAGGTGAGTCAGCGACTGGAGAAGAAGAGTGTCAGCGACTGGAGGAAGAGCTTAGTCAGCGAGCTGGAGAAGAGTGTCAGCGACTGGAGAAGAGTGTCAGCGACTGGAGAAGAGTGTCAGCGACTAAAGAAGAGTGCCAGCGACTGGAGAAGAGTGCCAGCGACTGGAGAAGAGTGCCAGCGACTGGAGAAGACTGCCAGCGACTGGAGAAGAGTGCCAGCGACTGGAGAGAAGGAGTG
>JAJQKJ010000724.1:0-83834 GCA_029574335.1 Rana kukunoris
TTTTTTGTAATGAAATAAAACAATGTTTTTAAAAAACTTCATTTAACCACTTCAGCCCCGGAGGAATTCAACCCCTTCCTGACCAGAGCACTTTTTGCGATTCGGCACTGCGTCGCTTTAACTGACAATTGCACGGTCGTGCGACGTGGCTCCCAAACAAAATTGGTGTCCTTTTTCCCCACAAATAGAGCTTTCTTTTGGTGGTATTTGATCATCATTTTTTTGTTTTTATTTTTTGCGCTATAAACAAAAATGGAGCAACAATTTTGAAAAAAATTCAATATTTTCTACTTTTTGCTATAATAAATATCCCCCAAAAATATATAATATATTTTCCTCAGTTTAGGCTGATACGTATTCTACATATTTTTCGTAAAAAAAAATCATAATAAGCGTTTATTGATTGGTTTGCACAAAAGTTATAGCGTTTACAAAATAGGGGGTCGTTTTATGGCATTTTTATTAGTATTTTTTTTTTTACTAGTAATGGCGGCGATCAGCTTTTTTTTCAGTACTGCAACATTATGGCGGGTACTTTGGACACTTTTGACACATTTTTGGGACCATTGGTATTTTTTTAGCGATCAATGCTATAAAAATGCATTGGATTACTATAAAAATGCCACTGGCAGTGAAGGGGTTAACACTAGGGGGCGGGAAGGGGTTAAGTGTGTTCTAACTGTATGGGGGGTGGCCTCACTAGGGGAAATCACTGATCTTCTGTTCATACATTGTATGAACAGAAGATCAGCGTTTCCCCCGCTGACAGGACCGGGAACTTTGTGTTTACACACACAGCTCCCGGTCCCCGCTCTGTAACGAGCGATCGCGTGTGCATGGCGGCGATCGTACTCGCCGGGCACGCGCGCGGGACTCGGGGACGAGCGGGGACGCTTTAATGCGGACGTATAGCTACGGGCTCTCGCCCAGGAGAGCCACCGTCCCGCAGTAAAATGACGGCGGGCGATCGGCAACTGGTTAAAATGATCGTATGTGGGCAAAACGTTGTTTTATGTCTTCTGAAAAACGCCCACATTTTTTTTTTTGAACTTGCTTCAATTTTTTATGTCGTTTTTCAGAATGTCGTTTTTTGTGTTATAAAAAATGATTGTGTGTGGGCAAAACGACGTTTAAAACTAAGTTTTTATACCTGCGCATGCTCAGAAGCAAGTTATTAAACGGGAGCTTCAATGGAACAGAGTGCCGTCGAACGTGGTGTACGTAAACGCACTTTGCAAGAGCATTTTTAGAAAACGATGGTGTGTAGGCAACGTCGTTTTTTAAAATGAAGTTTGAAAAACGTTGTTTTGTTTCGTTAGATAAAACAACATTTTTTTACATCACAAAAAGTGATCGTGTGTACGCGGCATTAGGGTTGTCTCAAAAAATGGTCTGTTTTTGTGGATGCCAATGTCATTCCATCAACAATGCGATGACGAGCAGCTTTTTTCTATCGAGCAATGAAATCCTTTGCCTTTAGTAGTTTGACTATTTTATTTGTGACACATCATACCATATTACAACAGGTGTTCTTAAATACAATCAGAAGGAGGCAGCCATTTTTCTGTAGGCAAACCTCAGCTGAAGTATCCACAGAACGGAGATTATTTTATGCAATCTGTGTGTGCGCAAACCACATTGCAAGCTTTGTGATCACAAAAAGAGATTACAGTAAATCAGCTTCAAGCCTGTTTATGCAACACTTTCAAAGTAACAAGATTATGCATGGCAAACAAGATTTCCTTTTCTCCTGACAAAGTGTATAAAAAGTGTATAAAAAAATACATATATACATATATATTGAAGCCCCAGCCACACAAATAAAAAGCATTACAAGTTGGTGCTGAAATTTCTAGAAGTATTGGGTAAGGATTGGAAAAGATTACAGCGAACCTAGCAAAAGAAACTTGACAATGAAGAAAATTGGATAGGGCTGCAGAAACCATACATAAGCCGGTTGGGGAACAAGACTTAGGAAGAATGTCTTTTGGTCAACACAAATATGCTGTGTGATCTACTAACTTTTTTTTTTTGTGTAACTCAGCCTGAGCTAGCACAGCAGTAAAGAGACACAAAAACAACAACTTAAAAATGAGAAGTCAGAAGTTTACCAAGCGAAGTTCCAAATGGTGCCATGCTGTTTTCAGTCAGCACAAAATTGTCTCAATACATTTGCAATATATATGTTGCTAGTAAAAAAAAAAAAAAAAAAACAGTTGTATTCAGTACCAGATGATTAAAATCAAATACAGTACATACGAGCATAATGTGTTCCAGAAGCAGGCTTGTAATCCAAAGCACTTGTATATCAAAGCAAATTTTCCCATAAGAAATGGACGCCTGATACACCAGCTCCAGGCGCAGTGGGACTAAATCACCCCTCCGGGGGCCATACCTTGTGATCCAATTATCCAGACTAACACCCCCTGGCTCCGGTAACCACGGTGCATGTCGAAGTCGAAGAAAAAGGACAAGGGAGCCGCCCAAACCTCTCTGACCCACTACCTCCTTCGTACTAGGGAACAGTACGGGATGGCTCAAGATGGCGCCTCGGCCCCGGCCTGTCCTCCTACACAGGTTCCTACTCATCCTACGAACAGTGAGAACCCTGCCACTCTATCCAAGGCAAATCTCGATACCAGCCTTGAGGCCATGTACACCCGTTTAGCTTCAAAGTTCCAATCGGAACTTAGTAAGACCTCACACTCCTTGTCACTGGAGATCTCCTCTCTGGGCTCCCGCACGGACTTGCTCGAAACCAAACACGATGAGCTCGCCCTGGCCTACAGTGATCTGAGCAGAGAGCATGAGGAATTGTCCGCAGGTTTTGTTAATCTGCAAACACAAGTCGAGGATCTCGACAACAGAAATCGCCGTCAGAACTTGCGTCTGGGGGATCACGGAGTCTATCACGGACCTGATCCCTGCGGTGATTAGGCTCTTTAAATCTCTGCTCCCAGATCATGAAGCTGCGGCTTTCACGTGTGATAGAATTCACAGGGCACTCAGACCTAAACCCCCTGATGACAAGCCCCCTAGGGACGTTGTTCTCTGTCTCAAAGACTTTCTCATTAAAGAAGAAATTCTGAGAGCTGCCAGGAACGCTCACAGGATCTCCTGGATGAATTCACAGTTCAAATTTATCCAGACTTATCGCCCGCCACTCTAGACAGACGCAGAGGGATGAAGGAGGTTACGGCGGTGTTGCAATCTGCTCGCATCCGCTACAGATGGGGATTCCCTTTCAAGCTAACAATCCCTCACAACGGGTCAACGTATACAGCCACCTCTTTATTTGAAGGAAAGGAGATCCTAGTCAAGCTTGGCCTGCTGGATGCGGAGGCGATTCGTCGCCCCCCCTGACCCCTCGCCCTGCACAGATATGGCAAACTCCACCGTCGAGACGAGACAGGAGGAGGATTCGGTACGGCGAAGGATCACCGCGGAATTAGTTGATTCGAGTGGTCTACCCTGATCTCTGCATACCCGATGGTTCTGATGCTTGAATGATACTCCAGAAGCTCCGGTTCATTTTATTTACCTTTTTTTTCACTTACATGCTACCCTGGTAACTATTACTTAATCAGCTTGGAGGTCCCTCCTAAAGCGCCACTGCATGGTTCCCCCCCCCCCCAGCGATTCCTCAGACTGTTACAAGTTTTGTTTTATTTTTTAGTGCTTTACAGTCTTGGATGCGCTGGCTGCGAGACGTGGAAGTCTCAAGTATTTTGTTTGTTTTTTGTCAGGATTTCCTGTTCTCCTGACCCGTTCTTTAATGACTTTTTTCTCTTTTTTTTTTATTTTCATTTATTTATTTTTCATTATCATTGTCTTATGTCAATACTCCTATGTTTATTATGCTATGCTGTCTCAATGCATGTTTTATTCAGATCAATGTTGCTACCATGATATTTTTTCTCTTGATCAATGCCATAATGACTCCATTGAGATTTTTGTGCTCTCTGGCTTCAATATGGAGCCTGGATTACTAAGGATCTCGGTTTGCTCTTGTGGTTGGTTTTCCTTTGAGTGCTGTGTCTTTGGGGTTGAGGATGCTTGCTTGGAGGGGTTTCCATCCCTGGCTGGTCTGCGGACAACTTTCATGTACCATCTCAGACACTCTGGTGACAGAATATTATGATGGCTATTAATTGTATCTCCCATAATGTCAAGGGATTTAATTCTCCTCTAAAACGCAAAAAAGCGTTCTCTCAATATAAGCAGCTTGGGGCCAAGATCTTGCTCCTACAGGAGACCCACTTCTCGCAGGCATCCCACCTGAAATATTTTCACAGGAGCTTATTACACACTTCACTCTACCAAGAGTAGGAGTGCTGCTATATTATTGCACTCCTCCCTCCATTTTGATGTCCAGCACATCTATAGGGACAAAGACAGCAGATTTGTTATTATAAAAGGTGTTCTACACGGTAGGGAATGTACAATAGCGAGTGTCTACGCCCCTAATGACCCGACAGCAACCTTTTTTGCTTCTTTTTTTCAGGTTCTAGACAGATTTTTATCCCCTCATATGATTGTTGGAGGAGACTTTAACTTGGTATCTACCTCCTCCCTAGATAGAAGCCATATCTCCCCTCCTCGAGGGCCTTCCCTAAGACCCTCTCCCGTAAACTGATAGATCTACAGTTGATTGATTTGTGGCGTGCCTTAAACGTAGGGGCAAAGGAATATACCTTTTTTCACATCCTCACCAAAGTTACGCTAGACTTGATTACATCTTCACCACCCCTGTTATCCTGGCCAACTCTAGCTCAGCTAGCATACATGCCTGTGTGTGGTCAGACCATCAGATTGTGTCCTTTTCTACGAAATTTGTTCGGTTATTTCCCTCTACTTTCACTTGGAGATTGAATGAATCTCTCCTCTCTGACCCCTTGTTTGAATCGGATATTTCCAAATCAATTGAATCCTATTTTTCCCTTAATGATCTCCCCGAGACCCCGATTTCTACAGTTTGGGTTGCCCATAAGGCAGTGGTTAGAGGGGTGTTTATTAAATTAGCCTCAGCTCGTAACGCCAATAACAAACTTACGATTTCTCGGCTCACATCAGAACTAGATGGGCTATATAGAAATTCCTCTTCTCTGCTCTCAGATTCCACTAGAAGCCTTATTGAACAGAAACGTTTAGAATTGGATACTCTACTCTCAGCTAAAACTGAGAAGGCCCTCCGCTGGTCTAAGGCTACGTTTTTGCTCCATAGCAACACAGCTTCTATGATGTTTGCAAGAAAACTGAATCAGTCCTTCAATCCTCCACATACTTATAAGCTAGCCTCCCCCTCTGGGGGCTCTATCACTCACCCGCAGGAGGTCTTGAAAAATTTTCAGGATTACTATGCTGCGTTGTTAGGCCCCAAAACTCCTCCCCTACAATGGAATCAATGACCTGGTTTAAGGAACCTTCCCCTCCCTGCTCGCTCTCAGATACAGCTTACGAAACTGAACAGCCCTATCTCGGTTACTGAGGTCCTTACTGTTATTAGTTCCCTTAAAAGCTCTTCCTCGCCTGGCCCTGATGGGTATTCTGCCCTGTACTATAAAAACATTTCTTCCCTCCTTGCCCCTAGGCTAACCCGTCTATTCAATTCAGTTTTACAGGGAGGCTCCTTCCCTGATGAAATGCTTTTGGCCAACATGTCCCTAATTCCCAAACCTGATAGAGACCATACGTTACCCCAACATTTTCCCTGATCTCCCCCTTTCAAGCAGGTTTCATCCCCCACCGTCTTATCACAGATAATATCCGCCTTGTAATAATATCGTCCGAGACGCTAATACCTCCTCGAGAAGAAAGTTCTTATGTTGAGCCTGGACATACACAAGGCCTTTGATTGTGTTTCTTGGAACTTTGTCTCCCTCTTATTACGACGATTTGGTTTTCAGGGAGAATTCCTTAATGCATTTCAGGCCCTCTACCTAAATCCCCGCACTCGCATAAAGCTGCCAGGTTGCAATTCTGAGTTCTTCCAGCTGGGTAGAGGCACAAGACAGGGCTGCCCACTTTCCCCTTTAATTTTTGCCCTTGCAATTGAACCCTTAGCCGTAGCTATCCTACAACACCGACATATATATGGTTATGCCAAAGCAGGATCTGAGTACAAACTCTGTATGTATGCAGACGATGTGCTTCTTTTTCTGACCAACCCTTTAGTCTCATTGCCAAATCTCCTTGAAATCCTGTCCTTCTTTGCTGATGTCTCTGGCCTAATGCCGCATACACACGGTCGTTTTTTGCGATGAAAAAAAACAACGTTTTTTGTGAAGTAAAAAACAACGTTTTTGAAACGTCACTTTCAAAGACGATGTTGCATACACACCATCGTTTTTTTCACAAAAAAACGAGGTTACGTTCACCACACTTTTCCATTGAAGCTCGCTTCATAACTAGCTTCTGGGCATGCGCGGGTTGAAAAACGTCGTTTTAAACGACGTTTTTGCTACACACGGTGACTTTTTGTGAAACAAAAAACGACGTTTTGAAAAACGACACAAAAAATTCAAGCATGTTGGAATTTTTTTTTGGTCGTTTTTTTTTTAAGACAAAAAACGACATTTTGCCCACACACGATCAATTTAAATGACGTTTAAAAAAACTATGTTTTTTTTCATCGCAAAAAACGACCGTGTGTACGCGGCATAACAGTCAATATCTCAAAATCCCTAGACCTCCCGATTGGTTTCCCCCCAGGAGAACTAGTTGCTATTAAACAAATACTTCCCTTTACGTGGGCTCCATCCTCCCTGTCCTACCTGGGAATCAAGCTTTCAGGGGATTATACCGAGTTATTCAATCTTAATTACCCTCCCCTAATCGCTAATTTGAAAAAATTACTGAAATCCTGGTCTTCCTATAATATCTCCTTTTTGGGGAGAATTATGGCAGTCAAGATGACCATTCTCCCCAAAATCCTATATTTATTTTGTGCTCTCCCCCTTATGGTCCCCAAGGCTTATCTCCTTAAGTTTCAATCCTGCATTAACAAGTTTATCTGGCAAAATAAACCCCCCAGATTTGCTAGAGCCGTTCTTTATAGATCTAGTAAGTTGGGGGGACTGGGGGTCCCTCAGTTGTGGTTATATTATTTAGCTAGTAGATTTTCTCAACAGGCCCAATGGTCCATTAAAAATCCTGGGGTCCCCTGGGTTAAGTTTGAACATGACTCTATCTACCCCCTCTACCTACCAGGTCTTTTATGGTTCTCAGGTCCCCGACCCCCTGAGTTGGATGATTATAACCTCCTGGTGGCTCAGGGTTTGAAGCTGTGGAGGCGCTATAGCTCCTCGTTGTCCCTCTCCTCTGTGGCCCCCCCTGGGGCTTCATTTCTAGGAGACCCTAGAATGCCATCAGCTTTTTCAAACCCCGACTCCTTTGGTTGGTGGATCTCCTCTGGTTTAACAACCTTGGAAGACCTTCAATGTGATGGTAAACTTATTTCCTTCTCCCAATTGCAATCCCTTAAAAGCGCCCCGGTAGGTGAATTTTTCAGATACATGCAGATCAGGCACTTTTTCTTAACGCATTATCCACAGACCCCCTCTCCTTCACATTCCTCTTTTGAACTATTGTGTAAATCAGGACCTAGACAAAGGGGATGATATCGGCACTGTACAATATATTAATAAACACCCAAACCCTAGACAAACTGACCTATATGACCAAATGGGAGTCAGAATTGGGCCTGGGATATGAATTGGAGGATTGGGAGAGGAACTGGCAGAATCTCCGTAAGAGCACGATATTGGTTTCTTTTAGGGAGACTGCGATAAAATTGTTTACCCGTTGGTATTACACCCCACATCGCATACACCAGATTTTTCCACAGTCTTCCCCAAACTGTTTTCGTGGTTGTCCTTCTCAGGGCACCTTCTTCCATATTTTTTGGGATTGTGAGAAAATCTCCCCAGTTTGGAAGAAGGTCTTCGATCTAGTGGACAGATTGGCGGATGGCCATATTGAGTTGTCATATGTACACTGTCTGCTTTTTGAGAAAATCCCAGACACCTCTAGACCACTGAGGAAGTTGATACATACATTGTGCACAGCGGTGCTTTGGGCAATTGCCCTCAATTGGAAGTCCCCTTCAGTCTTTTTCCCTCAAATTCTTTCTAGGATGGACCAGGTTATGCTATCAGAGCGTATTTTCTATACATTGCGGGACTCTGTACCGCTATATGATGCTAAATGGACCCCTTGGTGGCTGCTACGTATCCAACCTGAATAACACGCTTATTAGCTTTATAAAATTGAGATGTTGCTAAGCGTATCTTTTTCTTTTTGTCTGTTTCTTTTTACTTTTATTTTTGACTGGCTCATTCTGGGCTTCGGCCCTCTTGCTTTCCCGATTTCTTTTGTTGAATTTCCCTCCCTTTTCTCTCCCCTCACTCTTTTTTCTTAGAAAATCTTTCACACCCTTAATTCAATTTACAGTATATTTCCAGATGGGAATGCGAACCTAGTTGAGTACTGTAATTCTGACATCTCCAGTTCTACTTTGTGGTATATGTTTAAAGTTTAATATGATTATACTGACTCTCTTCAGCCCTGGCGTGGACTGCCTGTAGATACCCGTTTTAAATGCCATGCTTGGAACGTAAATGCTTTCCTGTTTTCAAAAAACTTTGTTTTATATGTACGTATGATTATTCCTGCTCTCGTTTGAGATATACTGTACACCTTTGTATTTTTTGTCTACTTTAATAAAAATCTTTGAAGTAAAAAAAAAAAAGAAATAATGGAAACTCAAATGATTAGTTCCACAACCATTTATTCATAAGTCCTTTAAGGGGTTGTAAAGGTTATTTTTTTTATTTTCTAAAAAGGTTCCTTTAAGCTAGTGCATTGTTGGTTCACTTACCTTTTCCTTCGATTACCCTTCTAAATGTTTTTTTTTCTTTGTCTGAATTTCTACTTTAAATAGTTTTTTATTGAATTTTTCCATATATAACAAAATATAGTGGTAGTACAGAAATAGTAGTACAAAAATATGAGAGTATGCATTCAGCAACATATCATATCTGTTCTTTTAAGGCACAAAGCAATGTATATATGACATTCAAAGTATCCAAGCTGGGCCTAATTTTAAAATCTAGGGGCCAGATCCACAGAGAGAGTACGCCGGCGTATCTAATGATACGCCGGAGTACTTTCAAAGTTCCTGCGTCGTATCTTTAGTTTGAATCCTCAAACCAAGATACGGCGGCTTTTGGGTTAGATCTGACAGGTGTACGTCTGCGTACGCCTTCGGATCTAAGATGCAATACTTCGGCGTCCGCTGGGTGGCGTTCACCTCGTTTTCCGCATCGCGTATGCAAATTAGCTATTTTCGACGATCCACGAACGTACGAGCGGCCGTCGCATTCTCTTACGTCGTCTCTAGTCGGCTTTTTCCGGCGTATAGTTAAAGCTGGTATTTTGCGGCGTATAGATAGACTTGCCATGTTAAGTATGGCCGTCGTTCCTGCGTAGAAATTTGAATTTTTGTTTGTGTAAGTCGTCCGTGAATAGGGATGTACGTAACTCAGGTCTACGTAAAAAAAACGGAGAATGTGCAGTTCATTCGGTGCGGGGACGTGCTTCATTTAAATGAATCACGCCCCCTAATCACCGATTTGAATTCCGCCGCCAGAGATAGACTACTCCGCGGTAACCTTCGGCCCGCAATCTTTCAGGATTCTAAATTACGCCAGGTAAGGTACGGCGGCGTAGTGTATCTCTGATACGCTGCCCCGATGCAATTGTATGTGGATCTGGCCCTAGGTGTGTTGATAACTTGAAAACAACATTTTGTTCATAAGATAATATAAACATAAACATAGGGTGGGGTGTGAACAAAGTAAAAAGTAAAATAAAAAATAAAAGGTAACAAGTAAAAAGTAAAATGGAGGGGATAATCTTTCTTTGGTCTGACCATTACAAGAACTGAGGGGAGTAGGTGTTGGGTAAGAGATAATATCGTCAAAGAATAAGCAATCACTCTACATTATACCATTTTTCCATAGTTTCCATTGGTGGTTAAATTGTTTCCTAGTACCCAGTCTGTTAGCCAGTAATGATTCATAAACATAATGGGATTGGGTACTTTGTCTGAATTTCTCACTTCCTGTTCCTCCTCAGTAAGCTGTTCTGGCTGACTAACCGCCAGCCATGGGGGCAAGCTTACTGAGGAGGAACAGGAAATGAGAAATTCAGACAAAGGAAAAAAAAACATTTAGAAGGGAAATTGAAGGAAAAGGTAAGTGAACCAACAGTGCACTAGCTTAACTGCTTGCCGAACCAGCCGCCGCAGTTATACGTCGGCAGGTCAACTTGCTGGGCGAGATCACGTAGCTATACGTCATCTCGCCGAGCAGCCAATAGGGTCGCTCGCGTCGCCGGAGGTGCACGCACGCCCCCCCGCTCGCCCCTGACTCCCCGTGCGCGTGCCCGGCGTGTGCGATCACCCCTGGGCACACGCGATCGCTCGTTACAGAGCGAGAACCAGGAGCTATGTGTGTAAACACACAGCTCCCGGTCCTGTCAGGGGAGAAATGCCTGACCGTCTGTTCATACAATGTATGAAAAACGATCTGTCATTTCCCCTAGTGAGTCCACCCCCCCTCAGTTAGAACACACCTAGGGAACATACTTAACCCCTTACTAGCCCCCTAGTGTTAACCTCTTCCCTGCCAGTGACATTTTTATAGTAATCAATGCATTTTTATAGCACTGATCGCTATAAAAATGCCAATGGTCCCAAAAATGTGTTAAAAGTGTCCTAAGTGTCCGCCATAATGTCGCAGTGCCGAAAAAAAACGCTGATTGCCGCCATTACTAGTAAAACAAAAATATTAATAAAAATGCCATAAAACTATACCCTATTTTGTAAACGCTATAACTTTTGTGCAAACCAATCAATAAACGCTTATTGCGATTTTTTTTTAGAAAAATATGTAGAAGAATATGTATCTCCCTTAAATGAGGAAACACTTAGATGCGCCTATTTTAATCATCAACCATGTGAGTTTCTAAATGTTGTACCTTCATTTAATGTAACCATATTGCTACACGTAGAGGCGCCTCTCTTCTATTTTATACTTAGTTGTGACATCACGTTACTCTTACATCAAGACATTGCTTTAATAAAAAAATGTTGCTTGTTTTGCAAAGCGCTCTCAAACCAAGGTTTTACTGTATGTGGTTTGCCCATACAAGGTTTTCTTTAATGCCCCTCCCCTGCAGCACATGCTCACCTTACCTTTGCTCCTATGTTCACCATGGTCATTAATCATATACTATTTTGCAGACACAAGTGGATGTATCATATGCCTTCTCTATAAATGGTGCTTGAATGATGCTGTGAATGTTATTTCTCCTAGAACACGAACCTCTTTCCCATAATGGTCACTTTCTAGCATCCTTTACACAATGTACATGATGTATCCACTTATGTGAATGAAACATATGATTTATGGTGAATATGATGAAGCAATGAGATTTTGAAGTGGATTACTCCACACTATGTACTGAACAGGGTCTAATTATAGTACCTTGATGTGGGTTTCATTAGTACAGACTTTAATATAGATTCCACAATCTAGATTTTAATGAACTTTTATCATTACATATGGCCTTTGAATACCGGCACCAGATGGTCAATGCTATATGGATGGCCTTGCTATTTTAATTGTACTTTTAAGTAGATGATTTCACATCTGGGACCACAAAATTATATATGGTTCATTTTTAATCTTTGCACCAGCTGGGGGCTGGGAGGGTGAGGTATTTTCCAAAGTTTAGGACCATAGCTTTTAGCAATATGTTATTTGTGGGTAATACAAATTATGTATACAATATATCTTGATTTATTTATGTAGATATATATATCTATAAATATATATATAGATATATTTATAGATATATATCTATATCTATCATATGTATATAGATATGAGAGAGATATCTATATACACTATGAGCCAGATTCAGAAAGAATTTACGTTGGCGTATTTATTGATACGCCGCGTAAATTCTAGCAAGCGCCGGCGTATCTTTTTTCTGTATTCAGAAAGCAAGATACGCCAGAATTTTGCTAAGATAAGATTGACGTAAGTCTCTTACGCCGTCTTATCTTAGTTGCATATTTACGCTGGCCGCTAGGTGGCGCTTCCGTCGATTTCCGCATAGAATATGCAAATTAGGTAGATACGCAGATTCAGAAACGTAGTTGCGCACGGCGCCTGGATTTACGTTGTTTACGTAAGGCTTTTTTCGGTGTAAATTTACCCCTGCTATAGGAGGTGTAGCCAATGTTAAGTATGGACGTCGGGACAGCGCCGATTTTGCCGTTGTTTACTTCGTTTGCATAAGCCGTTCGCAAATAGGGCTGTACGTAAGTTACGTTCACGTCGAAAGCATTGAGTATTTGCGACGTGATTTCGAGCATGCGCACTGGGATACGTCCCAGGACGGCGCATGCGCCGTTCGTAAAGAGCGTCAATTACGTGGGGTCATGATTCATTTACATGGATCTCGCCCACCTTCCACCTACTTTGAACTACGAGGGCTTACGCCGGCACATTTACACTACACCGCTGTAACTTATGGGGGAAATCCTTTCTGAATAGGGTACCTGCCTCTGTAAGTCACAGCTGCGTAGTGTAAATGAGATACGCTACGCCGCCAGAAAGATACAAAATTGTATCTGAATCTGGCCCTGTGATGTCAAAAGTATTGGGACACCTGCCTTTACACGCACATGGACTTTAACCACTTAAGGACCGCCTCCTGCACATATACGTCGGCAGAATGGCACGGCTGGGCAGATCCACGTACAGGTACGTCCTGTACTACTACCCAGTCATGGGTCACGAAGCTCCGGGACCGGGACGGGACCGTGGGACTCGCAGACCCAATCGCCGCTGGAGTGCGGCAATCGGTCCCCAGAGCTGAAGAACGGGGAGAGCCGTGTGTAAACACGGCTTCCCCGTGCTTCACTGTGGCGGCAGCATCGATCGCGTCATCCCTTTTATAGGGGGGACGCGTTCGATGACGTCACACCTACAGCCACACCCCCTACAGTTGTAAACACACACAGGGAACACATAACCCCTACAGCGCCCCCTTGTGGTTAACTCCCAAACTGCAACTGTCATTTTCACAATAAACAATGCAATTTAAATGCATTTTTTGCTGTAAAAAATGCCAATTGTCCCAAAAATGTGTCAAAATTGTCCGAAGTGTCTGCCATAATGTCCCAGTCACGAAAAAAATCGCTGATCGCCGCCATTAGTAGTATAAAAAAAATGATAATAAAAATGCAATAAAACTATCCCCTATTTTGTAAACGCTATAGATTTTGCGCAAACCAACCGATAAACGCTTATTGCGATTTTTTTTTACCAAAAATAGGTAGAAGAATATGTATCGGGGAAAAAAAATAATATATTTTTGGGGGATATTTATTATAGCAAAAAGTAAAAAACATTGCATTTTTTTCAAAATTGTCACTCTATTTTTGTTTAGAGCGCAAAAAATAAAAACCGCAGAGGTGATCAAATACCATCAAAAGAAAGCTCTATTTGTGAAAAAAAAAGGACACCAATTTTGTTTGGGTGCCACGTCGCACGACCGCGCAATTGTCAGTTAAAGCGACGCAGTGCCAATTTGCAAAAAGGGGCCTGGTCCTTTAGCTGCATTTTGGTCTGGGGCTTAAGTGGTTAATGACATCCAGGTCTTAGGCCTACACACGACCTAGAAACTCGACGGGCGAAACACATCGTTTCCCCGTCGAGTTCCTTGTTCCGCTGTCGAAAGCTGTCAAAAAACTTGTCGAGCCCAATTTTCCCATTGCCCGTCGAGGAAATAGAGAACATGCTCTCTTTTTGGCTCGACGAGTTCCTCGACAGTTTTCTCTGCGAAAAGTGTACACACGACTGGTTTTCTCGGCAGAATACGTCTCCCATCGAGTTTCTTGCTGAATTCTGCCGAGAAAACCGATCGTGTGTGAACGGTGCCTTAGACTGTAGGGTTCAGTATTTTTTTTTTTTTTTAAATATGTTTTTATTGAAGAAAATACATAACAGAGTATATAGGAACAACAGAACACATGGACATTTTTTCTGACGTTCGGGGAAGGATATAGCATAAGAAGGGGACATCACAGGTTAAAACGAAGGAGAATGCATACGTAAGAGTCCATATGGTTTGTGATGTGGTCCAACCAGGTGACGAGGGAGACCCAGCACCCCCATGCATATATGGGGGGGAGCCCCTTAAGGCACGTCCGGAATATAAGGGAGGGGGGAGAGGGAGTATATTCGAAACGGGGCGAGGACAAGAGCAAAACCATAGGTAAAAAAGAAGGGTGGGGGGGAAAACATCAGTCCCGAGGGGGAACCTGGTATAGAAAAGACATCTTCTCAAAGTTCAACCTCTCCGTGGGGGTGAGCATGTACCTAATGAAGGGTTCCCATTGGTGGTAAAAGCGAGTTTTGCTCCGCTCATGCGTGAGGTCCGTGTTAAGCTTATCCTTGTATAATAGCTGCAGCATTTCCTTCTTGACTTGGGAGGTGGTAGGGCAATCGGTGGATATCCATTTCCGAAGAATGGACCTCCTGGCGAGTAATAAACAAATCAGAATCCAGTCTCTACCAGGGGGAGTGCTTGGGGCCGACCAGAGGAGCAGTTGGGGGTCCCAGTAGCCGAAGATAAGCAGTAGCGGATCCTTGGGCAAACGTAGCAGAGTGACATCAAAAACATATTGGATGACTTGATCCCAAAACCTAGCTATGTGCGATCAGGACCAAAATCGGTGGGTTAGATTTGGTATGGGTTGTTGACAGAGGGGGCATTCTGGGGTGGCATGGCCTCGGCTAAAAGGAATATGGGCACGGTGGACAATTTTGATCTGAGTCTCTCTCCAGATCTCATTGGGTACGAGTTTGTGGATGGTGTTTAGACCATGGAGGATTTTTCCCACCAGATCGGGGTCAGCGAAGTCTGTAGGGTTCAGTATTGAGTTGGTCCACCCTTTGCAGCTATTACAGCTTCAACTCTTCTGGGAAGACTATCCACAAGATTTAGGAGTGTGTCTATGGGTATGTTTGACCATTCTTCCAGAAGCACATTTGTGAGGTCAGGCACTGATGTTGGATGCAAAGGTGCATTATTGGGTTGAGACCAGGAGTCCGCGCAGGTCAGTCAAGTTCCTCCACCCCAAATTCGCTCATCCATGGGCCAGATTCAGGTAGATGGGAGCATCTTTGCTCCAGAGTAACGCTTCTCATTTACGTTACTCTGCCGAAATTTTAGCAGCAAGTGCTGTCATTCACGAAGCACTTGCTCCTAAAGTTGCGGCAGCGTAACGAAAATGAGCTGGCGGAATTCAAATTGGGCGGGTACGGGGCGTGTAGTATTTAAACTAAGCGCGATCCCGCCGCGAACGTACTGCGCATGCGTCGAGTGTCAAAGCATCCCCGTGCACATGCTCCAAATTCTGTGAATGAACGTCAATGACGTCACATTCCCATTCATGATCTTTTTACGCAAGCGACTTTTTTTTTTTTTTTCCCGACGCGATGACGACGCCTATACCTAACATAGGATACTCCAACCCCATGTAGGTATATCTTCGCGCCGCGTATCGCTTCCGGAAACGTCGTACCGTCATTGCGTCGCGCCGGAATTCGCTCGTGAATTGCCGATTTCAGCTCATTAACATATTTTTTGAGCGGAAATCGGCGGGAACGCCCCCGGCGCCATTTTTAAGTTGAAGTAACGATGCAATGACGAAACTCAGTTACGCTGATCGCATCGGAGCTTCAACCCGGCGTTTCTTGTTTTCTGGTTACAGAAAACAAAAACGCCAGCTCAAAGTGACAGTTAGGCTGGCGGATCACTGGATCCGCCAGCCTAACTGTTCCTGAATCTGGCCCCATGTCTTTATGGACCTTGCTTTGTGCACTGGTGCATAGTCATGTTCAATTAGGAAGGGGCCATATCGCCTCAAGAGTTCCCTTCACTGGAACTAAGGGGCCTAGCCCAACCCCTGAAAACCAACCTCACACCATAATCCCCCCCCCCCACACACCAAATGATTTAGACCAGTGCTCAAGGCAAAGTCCATAAAGACATGAATGAGCTTGGGGTGGAGGAATTTGACTGCCCTGACCTCAACCTGATAGAACACCTTTGGGACCAATGGTTAAATATTCCCATAGACACACTCCTAAATCTTGTGGACAGTCTTCCCAGAAGAGTTGAAGCTGTTATAGCTGCAAAGGGTGGGCCAACTCAATGTTGAACCCTACGGACTAAGACTGGGATGCTATTAAAGTTCATGCAAAGTGTGTTCTCTTTGTAAACACCATAAACCTATTTGCTATGGTTATGTGGCATTTTCAAAGTTACGTGACTGTGTGAGAGGCAACATTATAATAAGTGAGGTGTTTCAATAATAAATAAAGATTTTATTTATGTCTCAGCTGCCGTCCACCAATGTGCATGAAAAAATGTGAACACTGGAAGGCCGGATGGTATTTTTGCATATGTTGACCTTTCACACAACATCCCTTGGTCCTAAAATTTTTAAATGATTATTCTTGCTAACAATAAAACTAAAATACTGTATAGGTGGCTTTATCCTGTTTGGCATTCCCATTAGTGTTTTAAGCAGCCCATAGATGAGTCCGTTTTGTGCGTCCAACCAACAGATTGCAGTGCTGATCAAGCAGGGATTAACTAATAGTGTTGCTCACGAATATTCGCATTGCGAATATTCGCTACGAATATTGCATATTCGAGTATTCGCGAATAACTCGAATATTGCGGCGAATATTCGATATGGCGAATATTCGTATTTTTTTCAAATTTATTTTTAAAACAGATCACATCCTACTGATCTCCATCGACGTCTAAAAGCATTGCTGGTATGATTAGAGAGAGACCCTGGGCCGAGTAGCTGATGCGATTATTTTATGTTGCCGAAAATTTGCATTGCGAATTTTCGGCAACATAAAAGAATCGCATCAGCTACTCGGCCCTTCTTTTGCATCAGAGCCAATCAGAATAACTCGAATATTCGGCAAAAGGAATATTGCGCGATTATCTTCTCCGCCCTTCTTTTGCATCAGAGCCAATCAGAATAACTCGAATATTCGGCAAAAGGAATATTGCGCGATATTCCTTTTGCCGAATATTCAAGTTATTCTGATTGGCTCTGATGCAAAAGAAGGGTGGAGAAGATAATCGCGCAATAGGAATATTGCGCGATTATCTTCTCCGCCTTCTTTTCCCCCTTATTCTCCTTTCTTTTAAGTAGAGTTAGTGTAGAGTTAGTGTTTAGTGCATATTAGTTTAGTAATACAGGAAATGATCTCCGTTTATGAGAATTTCGCAATCATTTTCGGATTAGCGAAATTTCGCATTAGCAAAATTTTGCAAAATTTTTTTTGGATAAAATATCACGAATATTCGATATTAGCGAATATTCGCGAATATTCTTCTATATATTCGCGCAATATCGCGAAATCGAATATGGCGTATTCCGCTCAACACTATAAACTAACAGAGTGGTTGTAAAAAGTCGATCAGTAGATCAAGTTCTGTACAACCACAGCTCCCATACATGGATTGAAATTCGGCTGGTCCCTGCAGAAGCAGCCAAAATTCGATCCATGTATGGACGGACTTAGTCTACCAGAGGAGCTTGCAAAAACAGAGATGATAGCTTACCCATAAAATCTAAAGTAATGGGAAAAAAGTCTTCTTTTTCTAACTGCTCTTAAAATGCAAGACTATCAGTTGTGATAGACCTCTCCAATGCTTTATTTTCAATTCCAATAAACCTGGAATGTCAGGGACAGTTTGCCTTTGTGTAGCGTGGCCACATCGCGCTTCAAAGGGTGCCTTTATGCCGCGTACACACGATCACTTTTTGTGATGAAAAAAAAACTTCATTTTATCTGACGAAACAAAACGACGTTTTTCAAACTTCATTTTCAAAAACGACATTGCATACACACCATCGTTTTTCCACAATGCTCTTGCAAAGCGCGGTTACGTAAGACACTTTCTACGGCACTCTGTTCCATTGAAGCTCCCATCTCATAACTTGCTTCTAAGCATGCGCGGGTTTAAAAACGTCGTTTTAAACGACGTTTTGCCCACACACCATCACTTTTTATGACACAAAAAACGACATTTTGAAAAACGACACAAAAAATTCAAGCATGTTGGAATTTTTTTTTGGTCGTTTTTTTTGAAGACATAAAACGACGTTTTGCCCACACACGATCATTTTAAATGACGTTTTTTAAAACGTCATTTTTTTCATCACAAAAAGTGATCGTGTGTACGCGGCTTGCACATGATTGGATGATAAAATCAGCAGAGCTTCCCCTCATTTCAGATCTACCCCTCAGATTTACAGCGACTGCACTTCCAAGTGCACTTTCAGTGCAATTTCAAGTGCACTTGTAGTTTGCACTTGTAGTGCAAAGTGGATTTGCCTTTTGTAAATAACCCCCCATGATCTCTGCGACAAAATAGGGTGTGATGGAACCACTGCACCTTCTGAGACAACACACAGAGAACAGAAGATGGGCTGTAAATAGGGACAAATTCCAAGGACTTGCCACAGAGGTAAAATTCCAGGGAATGATGTGGGCTGGGCCACAGTGGACTTTTCCAGAGACAGTTGTGCAGACTATCCAGGGACTGGCACCCCCTGCTATGAAAAATGGCACAGAAATGAATTTTATTAAATGTTGGTAACCCCTGCACTGTGATGTATGTACAAATTATGTGAATATACATACAAGACTGCTGCTGAGAAAAAAGGATAAATATTCCTATCAAGTTTGGGTGCCCAGCACTGTCTAAACATAAAATACTGTATCTAATATATATATCTTTAAATTGGTGCAATATTTCTCAAACAAAACTTGATGTTTATGCCATAATTCCTCATGCAGTGCTGATCAAGCAGGGAATATCCAACAGAATAACTCTGAGCAGTGATTTTATTGATGCTTAAATAAAAAAATTAAAAAATTAAAAATTCCTTTAAATATTGTACCTGCTGGGTGTCTATAGTATGCCTGTGAAAACGTCTTCAAATAGCACAATCACCTGCCTGCCAGCAAATTAGGAAGAACTGATCTAGCTAAACTATACAGTGTATAAATATATGTACAACACCTGGGATGTATATATATCCTCTACACACTGTAACATTAACTGACTAGCCTGCCTGCCTGCTCTATCTACCTGCAAAATATGACACTCTCTCTGCCTCTCTCTGTTCTCTCTAACCACCGTCGCAACACACTACACAAGGCCGACCTGCAGACGGCCTTTTATAGTGTGGGGCGTGTACTAAACCCCCAGAGCCATAATTGGCCAAAGCCACCCTGGCTTTGGCCAATTATGGCTCTCCGTTTTTTGCACAATGTGATTGGCCAAGCATGCGGGTCATAGTGCATGCTTGGCCAATCATCAGCCAGCGATGCCGTAATGAATTATGGGCCGTGGTGCGTCACTTGAATTAGGCGCGCGAACGACCCGATTTGTTCGTATTTTGACGAACGATCGAACATACGATGTGCGTGTCGAACTCGAACAGTGGAGCAAATTTTTTTAAGAGGGTGGATACTTCCGGTGACGTTGCGTCTGCTCTTTGGAATACAGATCACATCTTTCAGTTCCAGAGCAGTGTTTTCACATGCCCATATACAAGAGGAAAGTTAAGTGCTTTTAAAGCAGGGTTTCTAATTTTTTTGCAAGCTAAAATTAATCACAATAGATAGTCTCTAAAACATATTAATAGCTTCCCAATCATTCCAGAAATCCTTTTTCTTTTTCTTCCTGGTTTTCAGGCAGAGGTGCATGCTGTCCGATTTTTAGGCACAGCAATGCCCAGAGTCATAATTTACCAGGAGGCAATGGGGTCTTAGGACAGGAAGTTGAACCACCTAGAACCAGGAACTAGGCAGATTACGAAATCTGCTTAGTAACAGCCAGATAGAAGTGAGTAAAAAAATGTAAAACATGTTTTTTTAATTTATTTTTTACATTAAAGGCAAGCTGTTAATAGAAAGTTCATTTTTAGGGTGTGCAACTCCGCTCTAAATGTTTTTACACTAATAAAAACAAAAATACGCTTGCTTTAAAATTGAACCGATGGACGGCTAACCAATAGGTCAAAACCGATCGTTAGTACGCACGAGCATCTGTTAAAAATCCACGCATGCTCAGAATCAAGTCGACGCATGCTTGGAAGCATTCAACTTCGTTTTTTCTGACACCATCGGTTCATGAACCGATGGTGTGTAGGCACATCAGTCCATCAGTCAGCTTCATCGGTGAACCGATGAAACCGGTCCGTCGGACCGTTCTCATCGGTAGGACCGATCGTGTGCACAGGGCTTAAGAGGGAAGAAAAATAGCTATCCATAAACAATTGGAGGATTGCAAGCCCTTTTAATACAGGCGTTTAATCCACTATAAGTTGGTAAGAAAGGGAGCACAGCATGGCACTTTATTGATACCACTGGCACTGGAGGATAATAAGCACTTTGAAGGACTTATTGTTTGCGTACATTGATGCACAGAGCACTGGTTAAATGTTTTTTGATTTTTTTTTTTGCGTGAGGAATTATGGCATACATATCATGTTTTGTTTGAGAAATATTGCACCAATTTGAAGATATATAATAAATATTATGGCCTGGATTCACAAAGCACTTGCGCCGTGTAAATCAGGTTACGCCGACGTACTGTAAGTGCAAATGTGCGCCGGCGTATCTGTGCGCCTGAGTCACAAACCAATATACGCCACTGGCCACCCTACGCCGACGCATCTTACTTACCCTGGCATAACGTGGCACATTTTTCTTCTGGACGCATGTTGGTGCTCCCATTGATTAGCCATTCAAATATGCAAATTAGGGAAATACGCCGATTCATGAATGTACGTGCGCCCGGCGCAGGCTCTACACAACGCGCATAAGTTTTCCGTCCGGCGTAAAGTTATTCCCCATAAAGGAGGTGTAAGTCAGCACCAGACATGCAAAGGTCTGCACCAGGGAACTCAAGCCTACGTATTTTATGTAGGACGTGGGTCTGGCTGGGCATAGGTTACGTTAACAGCGTACACAGTCATCCGGGGGTATCTTAGGCAGTTGTTCCGACGTGGTTGTGAGCATGCGCACGGGGATACGTCAACGTCTCGACGCATGCGCAGTTCGTTTTAAGTACTTGTCTTGCGCCCGGCCCATCATTTGCATTGGGTCATGCTTCATTAGCCTTGATCACGCCCACTTCCAGCCCACTTCCACCTACTTCCACTTACGCCAGCCTGCGCCTTCGAAATGTACACTACGCCGGCGCAGAGTTGGGAGCAATAGCTTGCTGAATTCAGTGCATGCCTCTCCGTGCCCATCTCTAGGAATCCGGGCCAATATGACAGAAATGGGCATATACACAACATACATGAATTCATTTGAGTTGTTAAATTCTTGAGATCATTTATCCTACAGTCTCTCACAAAAGTCAGTACACCCCTCACATTTTTGTAAATATTTTATTATATATTTTCATGTGACAACACTGAAAAAAATGACACTTTGCTACAATGTAAAGTAGTGAGTGCTTGTATAACAGTGTACATTTGAAGTCCCCTCAAAATAACTCAACACACAGCTAATAATGTCTAAATCGCTGGCAACAAAAGTGAGTACACCCCAGAAGAAGTGCGCGGTTAGTGCACGAAATGCATCAACGCAGGGGTCGCTAGACCAGCCCGACGCTGCACTATGTGATCCGGTCAACGTGTGTAACATCTCTGCACGCAGGGCCAATCTTAGACAGGGTGCACAGGGTGCTTTGCACCCAGGCGCCTGCAGAGGTGGGGGTGCAGAAGTGGCAGAGTTCTCCCCTCCCTCCTTCTCTCCTTGTTTGTGTCCATCCAGAATTTGTGTTCTGAGCATAGGTGTGTGTCTGTCCAGAACTGATGTGTCTCTGACCATCTCCTGTACTATGTCTGTAGTCTCTGACCATCTCCTTTACTATGTCTGAAGTCTCTGACCATCTCCTGTATCATGTCTGTAGTATGTCTGAGGGCTCTTTCTAACAGACTCTCTAACTGAAGCCCTCTCTGTGTCCATCAGAGAGGACCCCCTCCAGGTCCCAATAAAGTACTCTGCTTCTCTTCCTGTATTTTGTTTATTGTTAAGCGATCATGTAAGGATCCCAGGGTAATAAAGAGTTTGTGGGGGAGCATCTCTGTGGTTGAGTCATTGCCATAGAAACATTTTTAAAAGGGAGGAGTTAGTAAAATGACCACACCTATGTGGGGGGTGCCAGAAATATGTCTGCACCCAGACGCCTGTGACCCTAGGATCGGCCCTGTCTGCACGTTCACCACTTGTGGATCCATCTGGATTAGTTTGCTATGTCAGGACTTTTTTTTTCCACTCCGAATGAGATCCCGTCTGCCATCTTCCCACCTAGAAAAATTACCAAGTCATCAAATGGTGGCAGCACCTGCACAGAGCAGCACTGCCAGCAGGAGTCCTAATGAGACAAGAACCCTAAAATTCATCATCGTGGAAGGTGAGTTTGGACACTTTCTAGCACATTTCTCAGTTTGAATCCTACAGAAATGATCCCTGAAAGTATATGTCAGGACTTTTGAGACCTTGGAGCCACCATAGCTAAAGAACTTTTTCAAACAGCTGACTAAACAAATCCCTATACTCAGCAGAGATACTACTGATGGCTCTGCACAGCTGATACTGCAAACTGCTTCTTTTTGTCTGCAAACTTCATCACTGTGGGAGGATTAAAACTCAGTGAATGTCTACAGAGAAAACGGAGATCCTGGCACTGTCGGTAGAAGGGTTAGGACACCTGGACTGCAAATTGTACTTACCGATCCTCTAACCCTCTCACTTTACCTCTATAAGTGCAGTGATTAGACGGGAAACTTTTCATACTGTGCATGCTTTTGCAGCTTCAGCGTCTTCTGGGAGGAAACCATGGGTGAATCATATGGGACTTGTGCAATTTGCAGAACTTGTCAAAATGTACTTCTCAGACTCTGTTCTACAGCAGAGTGGCAAACAAAAATATAAAAGTGGCTTCATTTGTGCCAACTTATCCTGTCTTGACGAACTTGGCCAACTGGGTTACAGCAGAGAGGATTGCCCTTAACCACTCCATGGACACAGAGGCGTATCTAGTGAAAATAGCGCTTATGGCCAGCACTGATACTGCGCCCATGTCGAAACATTTGAAACCCATCTTTCAGATAACCTTAACCAAAAAAACAGCTAACAAAACTAGTGATATTTATCATCCCTTGTGATACCTTGGGTAGCGATATATCCTCTTTATGGAGAAATCTGGGCTTTATTAGACCCCTGATCCCTCCTCTGCCCTCCAAGGCCAGGTAAATGCAGAACCAACACTGGAAGTGATGAAATCTTCATCACTCAAGGCCAAGATGTTCCTCCTTCTTCTTTGTGCGCTGCTGACCAGATGGAATGGGAGAGCCTGCAAGAACAGGGGAGGTCTGTGGCTGAACATAGCAGGGATAGCGCTGCCATTGTCCATTAGCAAAGGTGCTGAAAAGAAGATCCTGCCTATGCTCGGGAGGAGAGAAGAAGAGACCCTCAGACCCTGGTAAGTGCCTTGCTGCCCAGCCACTCAACAGCGCCCCCTTAAGGTGCCCATGGCACTTTCCATGGCTGCCATACCCTAGATACGCCACTGGGAATAACTTTCGTCCGAAAATCCAATAATACTTGGTTTCTGTCGAATGGTCAATAGAATATTCGATGGAACGTCGAATCTTTACGTCAAATCGTACATTTCCGTTCGAATATTCCGCCTACAAGAATTCTAATGTTGTATGACTAGTAATAATGTCGAATCTATTTTCTCATAAATCGAAATCTATTCTCTGTAATGTCGAATCTATTATTTCTAGAGTGTCGAATCTTTTCCCTATAATGTCGAATCTTTTCCCTATAATGTCGAATCTCTCTATATCGAATTTTTACCGCAACAAAAACGAAAATAAAGCATTTTTTATGTCGGATCTTTCGGTTTTCGTTTCTTGCGCTTTTTCGTTATTGTTTGTTAAAACGATAACGAAAAAAACAGATTTTCGGACGAAAATGCATTCTAAGAAAACGAATGCACTTGTCTACTAATCAAGGAGGTGTGATTACTGTGTGTCTAAAACCCCTCAGAACCAATCAGTTTCGTTTTACAAACCATCACTGCACTGTATTGGCTCTGTGTCTCTGTACATCACAGTAGCATGAAACAGCATGCCAAAACGAAACTGAAAATGCAGGTACATTATATGATGGATTTTGATCTATTTTTAATCATTTTTAAACGGAATCAGTTAACTATTAAGGGCCAGATTCAGGTAGAGTTAGTGATACTCCAGCCTAACTGTCACTTTAAGCCGGCGTTTCTGTTTTCTGTAACCAGAAAACAAGAAACGCTGGGTTGGAGTTTCGATGCGATCGGCGTAATTGAATTTCGCCATCGCATCGCAACTTTAATTTAAAAATGGCGCCGGGGGCGTTCCCGCTGATTTACGCTGAAAAAATATGTTAATCAGCGGGAATTGGCAAATTCACGATCGTATTCGGGCGCGACGCAGTGACTTTCCGACGTTTCCGTAAGCGATACGCGGCGTAAAGATAAAGCAGCCCCCTAGTGGAGTATCCTATGTTAAGTATAGCCGTCGTCATCGCGTCGGAAAAAAAAATAATCGCGTCGCTTGCGTAAAACGTCCATGAATGGGGATTTGACGTCATTGACGTTCACTGACAGAATTTGGAGCATGCGCACTGGGATGCATTGACAGTCGACGCATGCGCAGTACGTTCGCCACGGGATCGCGCTTATTTTAAATAATACACGCCCCGTACCCGCCCCCCAACTTGAATTCCGCCGGCTCATTTGCGATACGCTGCCGAAACTTTAGGAGCAAGTGCTTCATGAATAACAGCACTTGCTCCTAAAATTTCGCCAGCGTAACGTAAATGAGAAACGTTACTCCAGAGCAAAGATGCTCCAATCTACCTGAATCTGGCCCTTTGTCTCTATACCCTGTAAACAGTCATTTCAGCAAAAAAAAATGTTTTCCTTTACAACTCATTTAAGTAGACAGGCCCCTTTAAATGCAAATGTTTAGGAATTAATTGTGAATAAAAGTCTAATTTAATCCTCTTAAAAAACATAATAAAAATACATATAAAAAAAATCCTCTGAGAACATAGTTCCAAGGCAGTGCTTAATGATAGATATGTTCCAGGCCGGAAGTTATTAAAACCCTCTGCATGAAACGACCTAATGCTCCAATTCACCATGCCAGGAATACTCCACGAATTAGGTATTAAAATGCGCAGCTTGAGCTGCATTTAGCAGACATGTGATTATACTACTCGGCAGGGATAATATATTTGAATATAGTTCTTACCTCTACATTAGAGGAAGTTCCTTTCTAAGACGCCTGTATTATAGAGCACTGAATGTACTCCAATGTGCTCTTGTATAAAGGGATTATAAAATAATGACATCAAAGGTCAAACAGGATTGCATCGTGATATTTGTCTGAACACATGCATAGAATGACTGTAGTAAAGACAAGGAGTGTAGAATTCTGGGAAATGCCTGGGAACTAGAGTGACCATGACAAACTCTTGGAAAACATTGCTTCTCTAAGCCTCTTTCACGGCCCGTCAGGTCCCACCAAATGCTTAGGTTAAAGGGCCCGCTCATTTGCCACTGCCTGTCTCTTAACAGCCGTCAATGGATACAGTAAACAGGCTCCACAGAACTGGAAGGCACTCATGCAAACAGCAACTTCATTCAGCCGAACTCACCAAACTTTATTATATATGCAAATAATTAACACTGAAGTTTAATCTGCTTATATTATGCTTCCTCTGCCCCCCCGCCCCCCAATCAACATGCTAATACAATTTAAATGAAAATTTAATATTTTCATGAAATACCTTATTTTAGATGCAGCAACATTATCACTGGTCCTCTGTACTTTGCTATGCAATGCCTAGGTAACCCACATGTGAAGCTGGGCCTCCATGTATGATAGTCATAGCGGTAGTAAACCCTGCTTGGTCATTTGTACCTACAGGTAAGCCTATAATAAGGCTTATCTGTAGGTAAAATGAATATATCAGTGGCGGCTGGTGTTTTTTTTTTTTGGGGGGGGGGGGGTTAAGGGGTGGCAAACAACCATGAACCCCCCCCGGCGACACCTCAACCCGCCCGCTCACTGAAGAAGAAATCACCGCTCCAGGTGGGTCTACTATGCAATCACAGACTAGCTCAGGATATCGAGGGTGCTGGCAATGCACTAGGCAGGCGTGGGAAAATGGATGAAAGATGGATAGCCGCACTCCAAAAAAACGTTGAGGTTGTCTTTATTGAAAAAGCAGCAAATGCATCACAGGGTTACAGCAATGGAAACATGGGAACAGCCGATGCGTTTCGCACTGGATCAGTGCTTATTCATGGCTAATGTGCAATGAAACATCTTTAAAATATATATGATTCAAAAGTGATCCAGTGCGAAACGCGTCAGCTGTTCCCATGTTTCCATTGCTGTAACTCTGTGATGCATTTGCTGCTTTTTTAATAAAGACAACCTCAAAGTTTTTTTGGAGTGCGGCTATCTATCTTTCATCCATTTTCCCATGCCCGCCCGCTCACTGGTCGGTCCGGACACTTATCCCATCTATGTGGCAGGCAGTGGGCTGTGGGCATCGGGCATAGGGCAGCTGCTCCTGTGTCCTTTCCTCCTCCTCGCTTCCACCTTGCGTCTCCTCCCTTCCTCCTAGGTGTCCAATAGGATCGCATGTCCTTTCATACAATCGGGTGACGGGTGCCACTTCCTGATTGGCCGGGAGGAGGATTATTTTCTATTCTATTCAAATTTTAATTGATTCTATTTGGATTTTGGGAAATGGTTATATTCTTTCTATTCCCCAGCACTGGCAAACTTCCACATAGGAATAGAAAAGTTTCTTCCCCAATTCAGATCAGTTATATAACCCACATCCTACTCGAAACATGTAACTTAATACTTCGCAAATGGAAAGATAATTCATTCATAAATACTTCTGAAGTAATAAAATCTGTCCAATGTAACCATACCTTTGAACGCCTCATTGCAATCAATTCTATGCACTGTAAAACATTTGATAAAAACTGGTTTATTTGGATGGAGAAATATAGTAACATATAATATATATCAACCACCTTATCGAATACTGACATTGAATATATAGCAATGCACAATGTGTGTAATGACCTATTTTCATTTACCTTATTGTACTGTTTATTAAAATGTTAATACTGTAAACTCAATAAAAACGTATTGAATATATATGTATATATATATATATATATATATATATATATATATATGTATATATATATACAGTATATATTCTTTCTACTTTACTTTTTTTTTATTCTACTTATTTTCTCTTCTATTATAGTCTATTTCATTCTATTCTTTTTTTATTCTATTCTTTTTTTTATGTATTCAAGTTCAAATTTATTCTATTTAACCACTTAAGCCCCGAGCCTGTTTTTCAGATTCGGTGTTTACGAGACTAAAACATTTTTTTTTGCTATAAAATTACTTAAAACCCCCAAACATTATATATTTTTTTCTAACACCCTAGAGAATAAAATGGCAGTCATTGCAATACTTTTTGTCACACCGTATTTGTGCAGCGGTCTTACAAGCGCACTTTTTTTGGAAAAAAATTACTTTTTTAACCACTTCCCGACGGCCGTACGAATATATGCAGCCGCCGGGCGCTGCTCAATCTCTGACTGGACGCATATATGTGTCCAGTGCTCCTCCTGACCACTAGAGGGCGTGCGCGCGGCCGTCAGCGGCGCGTGCCCGCTGCTTTCCTGAGGTACCAATGCGCGTGCCTGGCGGCCGCGATGTCCGCCAGCCACTCGCAATCGGCAGTTACAAGGACAAGGCATGGATCCCTGTGTGTAAACACAGAGATCCATGTCCTGTCAGGGGAGAGAGGAGACCGATCTGTGTCCCTTGTACATAGGGACACAGCATCGGTCACCTCCCCCAGTCACCCCTCTCCCCCCACAGTTAGAACACACCCAGGACACACATTTAACTGCTTCCATGCCCCCTAGTGTTAACCCCTTCACTGCCAGTCACATTTATACAGTAATCGGTGCATTTTTATAGCACTGATCGCTGTATTAATGTGAATGGTCCCAAAAATGTGTCAACAGTGTCTGATGTGTCCACCATAACGTCGCAGTCCCAATAAAAATCGCAGATCGCCGCCATTACTAGTAAAAAAAATAATAATAAAAATTAATAATAATTCTGACCCCTATTTTGTAAGCGCTATAACTTTTGCGCAAACCAGTCGCTTATTGCGATTTTTTTTTTTTTTTTACCAAAAATATGTAGAATAATACGTATCGGCCTAAACTGAGAAAAAAAATTATTTTTTTTTTTTTAAATGGGCTATTTATTATAGTAACAAGTAAAAAATATATTTTTTTTTCAAAATTGTCGCTCTTTTTTGTTTAGAGCGCAAAAAATTAAAACCGCAGAGATGATCTAATACCACCAAAAGAAAGCTCTATTTGTGTGGAAAAAAGGACACCAATTTTGTTTGGGAGCCACGTCGCACGACGCACCGCGCAATTGTCAGTTAAACCGACGCAGTGCCAGAAGCTGAAATTTCACCTGGTCAGGAAGGGCTATACGTGCCCAGTAAGGAAGTGGTAAAATAAAAAAATAAGACAACAATAAATTTGTTACACCCTATTTTTCTGGCAGAAGTATTCACTGGTCACAATTGCTGGGTATCGTTAGTGCTAGCGTAACCTGGCAGAGAACTGACTTGTCCTCTGCACTGGCCCTCAGGCAACCATCTTGGGGGAGACTTTTTTTGACTGGACACAGAGGTTTCCAAAGATTTGAGTGACCATTTTAGACATAGAAATGCTATATATAGATTCTGGTGGGTCTTGGCAGTGTTGCCAGCCTATGAGATTGAAATTTACTGACACAACACCCAAAATTTATTGGAACAGCTGGGTTTTTACTGGCATTTCCAAAAGTTTCAAAATTACAGTTGTAAGTGCAAATTTTAGTATTTAGGCTACAGACAAATACAATATGCAGTTAGCAATATGAATAAGGTAGATAATAAAGGCAAAAAACATATTTATTTTTTTATTTTTCAATGTAGTAAGTAAGTAGCTCAGGTACAGGCCTCAAGAGGGCAAGACATGAGAATAGGCAGCACACCCACATAAAATTGACTCTCCCAGTGACATTGACAGCAGTGTGCAGCAGCACAGATGATGATATGACCTCACTGACACAACACGGCCCCTCCTGAGTCACAGTGACAGTGTCTCTCCAAGCCAAGTGGTCCCTGCAGTCCACTCCAGCCTAAACAGCACTGACGGTGAGGCAGCGCCTCCGCCAGAGCCACCTGATCACAATTGTAGCAGGCACTCGGATGGTCTCAGCTGGCTCCAGACCAAACCAAGCATTACAGCCATATTTTTTACTGGCAACCCTTTAATTTTACTGGCATTTACTGGCAGGATAAAATTGCAGCGTGGGAAGTGAATAGACAAAGCAGACACCAACTGGTTAGAGAATGCTAGACTAACCCTAGACACCAACTGGTTAAAGAGAGATAGACCAAGCCTATGGAATGGTTCCTGGGCAGCAGGGATTAGGGATTATCCTGGACATGCTCAGAAGAATACATGGTGTTAGGGGAGGGACCCTTGAGCCCAACCTGCTATCTGATTTGCACATTCTTTGCACTGTACTTCCAACACAGTACCCTGTCTTGAAGGTGTTAGCCTCAAGGGTAAATAAGCAATCCTTAAGCACACTGCCATATGCAAGTCTTCTATTACTGTATGGGATTCTAAAAGACGTACCTTAGTGCACTTTGAAAAAGCAAATACTTGGTTGCAACTACTTACTATTTTTTACATAAACAAGAAAATCAAAAGCTGTCTCCCTGTAGGTGTGACCCAGACCCACTGCTCACAGGAGAAGGAAACTCACACGAAGACTGGTTGATGCATCAAGGTATAAAAATGTAATGATGTGGACAGAGAACAGCAAACTCTGCAGACATGGCCAAACCGGACCAGAACATTTACCATAATCCAGACAGAGATTACATTGCACAATGGAGACACCCAACAGCAAGGGAGGTGAATAGAAAGCAGACGGAAATCCATGCCAGGCACAGGAAGACTATTGGTGATACATAGTGTAAGTTCCTGCTCTGTCCCTATTCCACAGAACCCAACCCTATGCTACTCCGACTGTCCCTAGTCAGCAGGGGATCTGTTCCTAACCTACCCACTACACTGAATGCGTGTCAACCTGAAGGGGAAAATGCTTTTTTTAAGCACTGCCCACCTCAAAGATGACTGCTACGTCAACCAGGGCAGCAGTGTCCCATTGGACAGCTACTTCCCTGAAGAGACCTACAGAGGCCTCAGTGGGACTGGGTTACCCCTTGTCATCCGCCCTCTCTGCATGACAGCCGCAAAATAGTGCCACCCTTGCAGGGAAGCTGCACTGCACCTGCCTACATCCCCAGTTCACCTTCCACATCCTCGCCATCATCACACCCTTCTAAGTCCCATAGCTCTGCAATCTGCAAAGCTCACATTTCCTGTGAAGAGCTATAGCTGTGACTCAACAGAAGGTATGTTTGAGGAAGTCAATCACAGGTAGGAATCCCCTGTGAAGAACTTTAGAAGCATCTTATATTCATTTCAAAAGCATACTGAATGCACCTGAAAGCATGCTACATTCCCCCATCTACACCGACGGACCAGTTCAGCGGACAAATCCGATCGTGTGTATGGGCTAGTGGACATGTCTGACCGGCGGACAAATTTTAAAACATGCTTTAAAATTTGTCCGCCGGAGACATGTCCGTCGGATATGTCCGCTGGTCAGTACACTCACCAGCGGACATATCTCCCCGCACATGCGTCGAATCGATTTGACACATGCGCGGAAGTATTTTTCTTCCTGGTGCGGTAATGTGGCGGCGTCAACGTCACCGCCACCTCACCGCGCTGTCTGCCGGCGGGGATTTTGATCCGTTGGTGTGTACACGCCATCGGACCAAAATCCAATGAGACATGTCCGCTCTAAACTGTCCGTCGGACAAGTTTGAGCGGACATATCTCATTGTGTGTACGCGGCCTAAGGCCTCTTACACACAGATCAGTTTTTCTTCAGGTTTTTCTTTTCAGTTTACCAAAACTATGTAGTACAAGGGCCTGCCTGATTGCATACAAATTGAGACTCTTGAGGTTTGACCTCATATTAGATGGATTTGGTAAACTGAAAAGAAAAACCTGAAGAAAAACTGATCTGTGTGTAAGAGGCCTTAGGCTTACACAGGCTGCTGTCACTATAGCAACTCTGAAAAGCAATTAGTAGTTGATTGCTTCTCAGAAGCATTTGATAGGCAGCAAGAAGACAAAAAATATTGCCTCCACCTATTTTTATCACATAAATACCACACCACCACAACTGTGGGTGCAAAGGCAAATGGCTATGGTGTGGCCCTAATCACTTGAATGGGTCACATTCCTCAAGGGGTGCAGAATAGGAAAACACATATGTGAGAGTCCAACGGGCTACACAACCCAAAAGTATACAAAAAATGTAAACTTTCCACATTCCTCCCTGCCCACCAAATACAACACAGGGAATTATTTTTTGCTATGGATATGGCATGTATGTACCCCTATCCATTGTTTTTGCAGCTTAAGGGGGGCACATGTTTTAACATGCCTCCCTTGCAAATGTAAATGACCCAGCCCCCTCTTGAATGCAGAGTGTTTCTTGCTAAGGCATGTTGGTAACATCATTATTATAGCTTTCAGATTTTAAGCATTGGTAATGTGCAACATTAGAGGTTAAAGTCATAAGATCTTTGGTGGTGATTAGAATTTAAGAACATATACCCAAGGTGCTAGGACTATGACAGCAAAGGACTGCTCAACTGGAAGACCTTCTGATAAACAGCAAGTATATGATGTTTCAGACGCCTTTCTGCCATGCTCAGACAATATTTCAAAACAGATTTAATCTTTGCATAGTTACACGGTCAACTGAGCAATTGTTGAACTCATGTATTTTATTTGAGACTGACCATGTTCCTTGAAGGAGCTAATAAAAAAAAAAATACTTATTTAAATATAACTCAATGTCTCCACCACTACGTTTTAGAATGCATTTTCCTACTAAATACATAGCAAATAGCAATATAATTGGCAGAAAATGGCATACGCAGGTCATTGCTGAGGTCAATTATAATTAAATATTGGCCTGTAACATATAGAAATGGTAAAAGCATTTAAGTGGTGTTTAAGCAAAATATCAAAACACTCAGGAGTGTGCTAAGGGTTATCATTATAGCGATAGAAATGCTTTTCACTCATTAGTGCCCCTTGTTTGCACTGCTTACACAGCTCTCCATATTTGTCAATCAATGGATTCATATCTTTCTAACTTGACTGCTGGTAATGATACAAAGTAGCATAATTAGAAAGAAGAGAAGGTTGTTGCATACAGGGCCGGCCTTTGCGTTGTGCGGGTTGTGCGCCCGCACAGGGCGCCATGACCAACAGGGGAGCCGTGCGTAGGGTTGCCACCTGTGCCCGGGTACACATTCCATCGTCCTGTGGAATGTGCCGGATCGCAGCCGCATCACTGTCTATCATTGAGATGCGCTCTGAGCCTCTGTGCCCTGTGATTGGCCGAACGGGCGATGTGCGGGGCGGGATGAAGTAGACATGGGGGTCTGTGACTGGCTCTGTGGAGATGGTGCTGGTCATGTGTGGAGGCGTGGGCGGGGCTGCACTGTGAACTTGAATCGATAATCGTGCTGCTGCTGCTTGCTCCCGGAAGTCCTGCCTCACGTGTGTGTGTCTCCTGAGGTGAGGGCTCCTCCGCTCTGTGTCACTCTACCCCTCCTCTGCTCTGTGTCACCCCCCTTCCTGTGCCCTGTGTCACCCCCTTCTCTGCCCTGTGTCTCACCCCTTCTCTGCCCTGTGTCACCCCCCTCCTCTACCCCGTCGTCACCCCCTCCTCTGCCCCGTGTCACACCCCCCTCCTCTCTGCCCTGTGTCACCCCCCCCTCCTCTGCCCCTGTGTGTCAACCCCCCCCTCCCTCTGCCCTGTGTCACCCCCCCTCCTCTTCTCTGTGTCACCCCCTCTGTGCCCTGTGTTCCCCTCCTCTGCCCTGTGTCACCCCCCATCCTCTGCCCTGTGTCGCCCCCCCCCTCCTCTGTCTCTGTGTCCCCCCCCTCTCTGCCCTGTGTCACCCCCCTCCTGCCCTGTGTCACCCCCCTCCTGCCCTGTGTCACCCCCCCTCTGCTCTGTGTCACCCCCCCCTCTGCTCTGTGTCACCCCCCTCCTCTGCACCTGTGTCCCCCCCTCCTCTGCCCTGTGTCACCCCCCTCCTCTGCCCTGTGTCACCCCCCCCTCCTCTGCCCTGTGTCCCCCCCCCTGCTCGCCCCCTCCTCTGCTCTGTTCTCCACCCTTCTCCCTCTGCCCCTGTGTGTCACCCCCTTCTGCCTCTGTGTCACCCCCCCCTGCTCTGCCCTGTGTCACCCCCCCCTCTGCTCTGTGTGTCACCCCCCCTCCTCTGCCCTGTTTTTCTGTTCTCTCTCTCTTTGTTTTCCAAACCCCTCCCACACCCCTCCTCTGCCCTGTGCTCTTCGTCTCTCTGCCTGTGTCCCCCCCTCTCTGCCTGTGTCACTCTGCCCATAGCCCTCTCTCTGTGATCCCCCTCCCTGTCTCCCCTCCTCTGCCCTGTGTCACCCCCTCCTCTCTGTGTGTCCTCTGCCCTGTGTTCCTCTGCCCTGTGTCATACCCCCTCCTCCCATCAAACTCCCTCCTTCTCTGCCTGTGTGCTCTACTCACCCTCCTCTGCTCTGTGTCCCCCTCCTCTGCCCTGTGTCACCCCCCCTCTCTCTCCTCTGCTCTGTGTCGCCCCCCCTCCTCTGCTCTGTGTTACCCCCTCCTCTGCTCTGTGTTACTCCCCCCTCCTCTGCTCTGTGTTACTCCCCCCTCCTCTGCTTTGTGTTACTCCCCCCTCCTCTGCTCTGTGTCACCCCCTCCTCTGCTCTGTGTCACCCCCCTCCTCTGCTCTGTGCCACCCCCCTCCTCTGCTCTGTGCCACCCCCCTCCTCTGCTCTGTGTCACCCCCCTCCTCTGCTCTGTGTCACCCCCCTCCTCTGCTCTGTGTCACCCCCTCCTCTGCTCTGTGTCACCCCCTCCTCTGCTTTGTGTCACCCCCCTCCTCCAACCCCTCTCTCTCTCCCCCTCACCTCCTCCTTTTTCCCACGCACCACTCTTTTTCTAATCCTCGCTCTCTTACCCCCCTGTGTCACCCCCTTCTCTGCCCTGTGTCACCCCCTTCTCTGCCCTGTGTCACCCCCTTCTCTGCCCTGTGTCACCCCCTTCTCTGCCCTGTGTCACCCCCTCCTCTGCTCTGTGTCACCCCCTCCTCTGCCCTGTGTCACCCCCTCCTCTGCCCTGTGTCATACCCCCCCCTCCTCTGCCCTGTGTCATACCCCCCCTCCTCTGCCCTGTGTCATACCCCCCTTCCTCTGCCCTGTGTCATACCCCCCCTCCTCTGCCCTGTGTCATACCCCCCCCTCTGCCCTGTGTCATCCCCCCTCCTCTGCCCTGTGTCAACCCCCCTCCTCTGCTCTGTGTCACCCCCCCTCCTCTGCTCTGTGTCACCCCCCCTCCTCTGCTCTGTGTCACCCCCCCCCTCCTCTGCTCTGTGTCACCCCCCCTCCTCTGCTCTGTGTCACCCCCCCTCCTCTGCTCTGTGTCACCCCCCTCCTCCAACCCCTCTCTCTCCCCCCTCACCTCCTCCTTTCTCCCACGCACCACTCTTTTTCTAATCCTCGCTCTCTTACCCCTCTCTCACCCCCCTCACCTCCTCCTCTCTCTCTCACCCTTCTCACCTCCCTCCCCCCACCTCTTTCCATCCTCAGGGGGTGGGGGCCCCTTAAAGGATGGCTGTATGGGGCCCCAATAATTGCTAACAGCAGCCCTGTGAGTGTACCAGTTTGGATGTGTCCTGAATCCTGTGTCTTGCCGACACACTCCTCCCCTAGGCTCTCTACACAATGAAAGGAAGGAAAACAACACTACAGTAGAGGAGCTCCAAACTCCAGCTCCCACACTTCCTGGCTCAAAGCGGCTCTCGGTAAGGCAGTCTAATGGGGGTCTTTTGTGGGGAAGGGGACACTGATGGGTGGGTTCCCTGATCTAATCAAGGGGGGACCGATATAAGGGAAAGGGAGTCCTGGTGGACTACAAGGCCCAGAATTTTACTATAGGAGGCATTGGTGGGACTAAAATGCTGGGCCCTATAGTCCACCAATGCCCCTATAGTAAATTGCTGGACCTTGTAGTCCACCAATGCCCCTATAGTAAAATGCACCAATGCTGTAGTGTCAGTGTGTAGCGGTCAGTGTGTAGTGTATTGTGTAGCAGTCAGTGTGTAGTGGTCTGTGGGTAGTATATTGTGTAGCGGTCAGTGTGTATCGGTCTGGGGGGGGCGCCACAGGATTAGCTCGCACAGGGCGCCTGAACACCTAAGGCCGGCCCTGGTTGCATATATACAAATGAGGCATGGTCAACCAACAGGGCGAGTGCTGGATACAGCTGCTGGGATCTGATCAGCTTACATGCAGCCTGTTCATTTTGACTTTGTCTCTTCTTCGACGCACAGAGGAGGTAATTTATAATTAAATATAGATTGTTTAATACAGGAACAGGACATGATGGTGAAGGGGAGGGGCAGCTAATGGGAGGTGTGAGTGAGTAGCCAGCGTTCCCGTGCTGCTCGTGGGTCTCTTGGATCCGGAGGTTGTCGGGCGGTTGTCGGGCGGGCCAGATGTCAGATGCGGATGCGGATGCGGAGGTGGAGGCTAAGAGTGAGGGGTAAGGAGTGGGTTCGAGGGAGCATGAGAAGCGTGAGTATGGCAGGTGTTGTACTCGCAGCCTGTCTGCAGACAGCGCTCTGTTTATTCTTTTGATCGCTACTGTTTTGCTGCGGTTACGGCTGCCACTACTCTACAGCCTACAAGCTTTCAACCGGCATGAGTCACTAGCCTGAGAGCCCGAGAGCCTGTTTGAATTGCAGCCCCTCCCCCGCCCGCTCCTCTCCCCCTCCGCCCTCCCTCGTCTCCCTCGCTCGTCTCCCTCCTATTTCCCCTCTCTGCTTCTCTGTGTCCCGGTCTCCCGGTCCCCTCCCTCATACTTCTCATACCCTCACATACCTTTACCTCCGCGTTGACCCCCGGGAAATCCTGGAATCACAGTCACGGTCTCCAGTCACTGCCTAAACACGCTGACGAGCACGCTCAGAGCAGAGTGAGAGTGAGAGTGTGGGACAGCTTGGGACAGCATGGACGGCTGCTAGAGGAGGAGGCTGATCCGTGATCTTGAAGGCAGCAATTGTAGTTGAGATTACAGTCACTGAACAGTCACTGAAAGAAACACATGGTTGAGCTCTGGCTCTTGTATATTGTACTCCTCCACATCTCCTCCACATCCCACGCCATTAATCTGTATCCCTCTGCATCCCACTGCATCCCACTATGTCCTACTGAGTTCCACTGCGTCCCACAGTGTCCCATTGTGCTCCACTGTGTGTGAGCCTGAGCGGTGGCTTGGACTGACAGGCTAGTGATCGTATCAGGTGTATTCACCCATCTATCCATCTGAGGAGCGGAAGGGGGGGCCATCAGATCACCATTTGTTTACCTGACCATTGAATCTCTTAGTAGCCTTCACAGCCCTTACAGCCCCTACAGCCACATTACTGCCACATTACAGCTTCTTAACAGCAGGAGCCGCAGTCAGACTACCCTGCAAAACGGGACCCCCGAAGGAAAACCTACACAGTCTTCTTACACAGCTCTTCAAGAAGCGCCACTAGGGGTACCGTGAGTAAAATTCAATATAATGTTTTCATGGTTTGGTGAGTAGCTGTGGAGCTGTAGAGAGAGTTGGAATTAAAGAATTGAAAGAATTGCCGAAGAAAGAACGAAGGTAAAAAACAGATAACTGTTCGGTGGTCGTATGTTTTAAATATTGTAAATTACGAACTGAAAAACGCTCCAAAAACGCCCTAAAAATATCTGTGTTTGTTGAACTGGGAAACGCCCCAAAAGTTCCAAAAAATCTGTGTTTGTTGGTAGACTGCTATGGTGAAAACAGGATAGCATGTAGGAACGCAGAAAACGATGACCATATGTGTACTGATACGCAGAGTACTTAAACTTTATCCGTATGCAAATCTATTCACATTCTTAGAACACTGAACGACAAAACCTAGTGAATCCAACGTACGGTAGATTGGCTGAACCAGTTTAATATCGGTCTAAGGTTAACAGCGGATAATTGCTCTGAAATCATAGGTTCTAAATGAGGTAAACTGTGAACTGAAAAATGATTTAAAACACTAGCAACTGCTTGCAGATTAGTAAAAGGGAGACTCTTATTTATGCTGCTCTGGTGTTAACAGGATGTACATAAAAATGCAGAAAGCAATTACTTTAATACACAACATCTAAGACATATTCTAACTGCTGTAAACTGTGAACTGTAAAAGCTCTTAACCACCAGTGGGTGTTGAAAATTGTGTGTGGTAAAGGATAATCACAGGATATCAGGACGCCAGACAAGTATGAGAGGTAGGACACAAAGAGGTGCATCCGCAAATCCATCAAGAATAAGTGATAGTCCGAGCACAATAAAAAAAATCTGATAAAAAACCAAGTGAAAGATAGCCCAGATAAAATGGCAACAACAAGGAGAAAAGGTGCGGAAAAGGTTCAGAAAACGGGAGTTAGAAGACAATCAGAACCATTAGAAAGAGCTGGGACTTTAACAATAGCAGACGAAGAGGATGAAGAGCCGGACAAACTGGAAGAAGACCAACTCCCTACGAAGGGAGAAATTGCTAAAATGTTTGCCAGATTGGAGTTAGTTATGAATAAAATGGAAACGTCTCTAAAAGGAGAAATAGAATCGGTACACGAAGATATGAATCATATCTTAAGAAGAGTAGAAGAAATGGAAGAAAAAATAAATTTACAAGCGGCAGAAGTTAATGAAATAAAAGAACAGATGAAAGTGTTACTAAAAGAACAAAGAGATTTGAAATACAAGATGGAAGACCAGGAAAACCGAAATAGACGGAAGAACTTGAAGATTAGAGGCCTCCCGGAGGAACAAGTAGAGGACCTCCAAGGAAAAATAGATAAAATATTTGGGCAGATGTTAGGTAAAACTGAAACGGAGAAAATTAAGTTAGAGCGAGTTCACAGGATAAGAAAACCTGCAGGAATATCAGAGACTCTCCCAAGAGACGTAATCGTGCGATTTCATAACTTCCAGGATAAGGAGCAAATTCGAATTTATTTGAAAGCAAAGGGTCCTGCTAAACTGGAAGAATCCACGCTGCAGATCTTTCCAGATTTGGCAGTGGAGACGCTAGCTAGGAAAAGAATACTAAAACCACTAACGGAGCAGCTAAAACGACATGATATCCAATATTTTTGGGGTTTTCCATCATGCTTAGTTGGAAGAAAAGACGGACGATCTGCCACCCTAAGATTTCCTGAAGACACACTGAATTTTTTCAAAAAATTAAATATTCCAGAGATAGAGATACCGGGCTGGGGGGGAAGAGCTGAGGAAAATGTTACAACAGCACAACATCCGTGGCAACAGATAACAAAGAAAAAATAAATATGGAATGAAATAAAGGGAGGGTTGGAGGCTGGGGGATGGGAGGTGTGTGGGGGATTGGGGGGGGGACTGGGGGGGGCTTGGGGGGAGGAGGGGGGCGGGGGGGAGTAGTGGGAGGAGGAGAAGTGATGAGACATTAGGAAAGGGATTCTACGGGCACGGGAACCCCCGTAAGGGGACTGGTCGCTCACCAACTACCCATACTGACCCCAACCTCAAGGGGACAGAACCGTAGGGCCAGATGGAGGAGGGCCACGGATCTATAGCCTATGGGAGGCCACTAGCCCAAATATGGGGAATATAGGGAGGTGGGGGGATTGGGGGGGGAGGGTGAGGGGGGGAGAGGGGGGGAAGGGGAAGGCTGGGAGGAGGTGAGGGGGGATGGGGAGGGAAGGGAGGGGGGGAGGGGAATAGGTGTGGGAGGGGGAGGGGGGTGGGAGGGACAGGGAGAGAAGGCCTCTAAAAATATTTACAGGAAAGTCTTAAACTATTTAATAGTACTCGATGGTAAAAGTTAAATTAATTTCCTACAATGTTCGGGGTATAAACTATACCATCAAAACTGCTAACATATTTAGAGAGTTGGCTTCTCTTAAAACGGAAGTCATATTCCTTCAGGAAACTCATCTGACTCTGAGTACATGCCGTAGAATTAACTCAGATGAGTTTCCTCTATGGTTCTATGCTGACTCCCCCACCCCAAGAGCTAAAGGAGTGGCGGTAGGGTTCGCTAGGAGCACTCGGTTTGTTGTCGCTGAAAGAAAAGTGGATCCAGAAGGTCGCTTTCTATTCCTAAATGGAAATCTGAATGGACATGGGATTTCCCTGGCGAACATCTACTGCCCGAATAAGAAACCAGCCCAATACTTAACAAGAGTAATAGAAGACTTTATGAGCTTTAAGAAAGGGGAGGCTGTGATAGGAGGAAATTTAAACTTCTGCTTGGACCCCAAAGTGGATAGTACGTCCCATGCACGGACGAGTGAGATGAGTCAGAGAAATAGACTAAAAAAGAAGATGCACCAACATCAGTTGGTAGACGTATGGCGAATAAAGCATATGAACCAGAGAGACTATACATTTTTCTCACCCGTGCATGGGACGTACACCAGAATTGATTATTTTTTGGTAGAACATAGGCTGCTCGAGCAGGTGGAGGATACAAAGATTGAAATTATAACTTTTTCAGATCATGCCCCTATCTCCCTTCAAGTTAGAATAGGAGAACAAGACAACCGAAAATCAAACTGGCGATTAAATGAGGAATTGTTATTAGATAAGGAAATTGAAAAGAAAATAAGGTGGGAGCTGCAACAATTTTTCAGAGAGAATTGTACTGAGGGCATGTCGGAAGCTACAATCTGGGAGACTCATAAGGTTTTTGTCCGAGGAATCTTGATAAAAGAAGGGTCTAGGAAAAAAAACAATATAGATATAAAAAACAAACTAATTAAAGAAATATCAGAACTTGAACAGCTACATAAAGAAATAGGTCAAAGAGATATACTCCAGAAACGTTATAGTAAAAGAGAAGAGTTTAGAGAACTTATAGAACAGGAAACTCGGGTAGAATTTAATATAATTAAGAAAGAACGATATCAATGGGGTAACAAGACAGGGAAACAGTTAGCGAGCCTCCTTAAAAAGAAAAAATCTTTGAATTTTATAGAGAAAATAAAAACGAAAACGGGAGAAATAAGATTTAAAACCTCAGAGATCATAGATAACTTCCAAAAATTCTATAAAGATCTCTATTCAATCAACAAAGATAACACTAAAGAGGAAACAAAGTTAAGAGATGAAATAATTAAAACATATTTGGGGAAGTCAGAGTTAGACAGCGTACCAGAACATAAACTTAATTCCTTAGAAATGCCCATAACAGAAGACGAAATCATAAAAATTATTAGGGAACTTTCTAACGGTAAAAGCCCCGGTCCGGATGGATTTACAACTCTATATTACAAAGTACTGTCCGACGTATTGACTCCAAAATTATGTAGTTATTATAATGGAATTGGAGATAAATGGGAAATGAGGAAGGAGAGTCTAGAATCCTTAATAACTGCTTGTGCTTATCTGAATTTTTTAAATTGTTTGTGCTTATCTGAATTTAAATTTTCATAATTATGATCATGGCAAGAGATTGTTGTTATATAATTGGGACATTAGAAAATGTTTAAATTATGCTATTGTACATAACTGTTTCTGCTATGATGGATGTGCGCAATTTATTGCTAGATGTGCACTGGTTGCAGAGGTAACCGGGCCCGAGGCTGTGATTGGCCAAAAATTATCCCACTGCTGTTTGCCGAGACCTATATAATCTGGTCTGGTGTGTGTGTCTAGTGCGCTTCCTGATGACGACATATTGAAACGTACGTCGAGGCGGTACGTGACCACGCACAGCATCTTCCGGTCCAGCTGGTTCTCAACACACGTGAGGTGGAGCGCACGCGATTGTCTCCCCAGCTAGGACGCATCTTATCCATAGACCCAAGCTATCAGCCTCAGTGCCGGGACGTAGGGCACCACAAATAGTAAGGAGCCACTCGGCATTGTGTGTTTACCCATGTCTTTTTATTAAAACGGTATCACGCTATGGCGGCAATTCTTTTGTGTTTCTTTGCCCTTTAATGAATCCAACCAAGGGAGTCCAGGCTATCGATTGTCCGTGGAGACACAACGCTCTATTTGACCTATTTTCTAACGAGAAAGGTCAATAGTTTGTGGTAAGGAGCCATCCTTGTTCACACTGTCGGTGTTCTAGTTGGTGAAGGTGGAAATTCCTCATTCTGATCACACACATTCACTTATTCATCAGAGTGAAATTCACAAGGATTTTAGAGATTTATTATTTATTTTGCACAATTTATGGACATTTTTATAGTTTGGTTTCTGCACAAATTCTTTGGACATTTACATATATATTTTTTATATATATTTTTATGTTTATTTAATTATTGCAATATATGTATTAATTGTATCTATTGCACTGATTTGCACTTTTATTTGCTAGTCATCTCTTTTGATGTAGATGCACATATTTCACTATTGTGATTCAAATTAGTTTTTTAGCGCCCCCTGTTGTTTCCACAATACCTAAAGAAGGCAAAGATAATAGTCTATGCTCCAGCTATAGACCGATCTCGCTCCTCAATATAGATCTAAAAATGTTTTCAAAAATTCTCGCTAACAGGCTGAAAAACATCATGCCAGATGTAATACATATAGATCAAGTGGGGTTTATTACAGGAAGAGAAGGGAGAGATAACGGAATCCGTTCACTTATGATTATTGAGGAAATCAAATAGGCCTCTTAATGTCTGTAGACGCAGAAAAGGCCTTTGACCGAGTGGACTGGGGTTTTATGCAGAATACTTTAGAAGAACTAGAAATTGGACCTAGAATGAGGCAATGGATAGGAGCCCTGTATAACAAACCGATGGCAAGAATTAAAATCAACGGGAAGATATCTGATCGTTTCGAACTAAGGAATGGGACTCGACAGGGATGCCCATTGTCCCCGCTGCTGTTCACGCTTGTATTAGAACCCCTTTTGAATAAAATAAGGCGAAACATGGACATCAGGGGGATAATGTTGGGAGGGGAGGAACATAAAGTGGCAGCATATGCCGACGACATTCTATTTTATATATCAAACCCTAGGACAAGCTTGCCGAGTATAATTAAAACAATAAAAGAATATGGTATGCTGTCTAACTTTAAGATGAACCCGATTAAATCTGAAATATTGAATATTAATTTTTCTAAAAAAGAGGAGAAGGCCTTGCAGAAAGATTTCCCATTTTGTTGGAAAAAAGAATTAAACTACCTTGGAATTAGATTAGGAAATTCTAAGGAGACCCTGTATAAATCCAATTTTATACCATTACTGAATAATATTAAAGAAGACCTTAATAGAATAGCACCAGGACAATTAACATGGACAGGGAGGATAAATATTTTTAAAATGATAATACTACCAAAAATTATTTACAAAATTCAGATGCTCCCAATTCGAATCCCGCAAGCTTTTTTTAAAAAACTATAAGCAATGTTTCTTAAATTCATATGGAGGGGGAAAAAACCACGAATCAAGTTAACACTTTTGACAAAAGATAAGACACAAGGGGGGCTGGGAGCACCGGATTTCAAAAATTATTACTATTCAATTATTTTATCACAAGTTATAGAATGGGCAAAAAATAATGTAGAAAAAAGATGGGTAGTTATGGAAAATAAATTAAGTAAAACTGCACTTGGGAAAATAATCTGGATCCCACCACAATATAGAGGACTAAGCCCTGAAGTCCACGACATTACAAAACACGCTTTAGCACTTTGGGACCAGATTCATAGGAAAGAAAGATGGAGTTTTAATTCACCATTTATACCCCTAAAAAACACAAAAATGTTCCCCCCGGAGAAACTTTATGTTAGGTAACTGGATTAAGAAGAAGACACCCAATTAAAAGATTTATGGAGCAAAATAGATTATTATCATTGCAGGAGATGGAAGAGAAGAGAGATATTGTGGTGATTGATGAATGGAGATACGCTCAAATAAGACACTTTTTTGAAAGTCTCCCACAGCCTATAAGATCTGAAACAAATTTACTGCCATTCGAAAGACTTTGTACAAAGAAATTTGATAAGGGAATAATCTCGATGATATATGAAACTTTGAATGCCTTAGAAAAACAGAGCGTACCCCCATTCATCAAATAATGGGAAGAAGAAACGGGCTCATTAATAAATGAATTTGAAATAAGACAGATAATAAATAGGGTCCATATCACCTCTATAAACAACAAAGTAATGGAACAGAATTAACCACTTGCTGACCGCGCTATAGCGAAAATACTGCTACAGCGCGGTCGAGTAGTTTTGACACGACGTCCCTGGGACGTCGTCCTTCACTTCCGCGATTGCGCGTCCCCTGGGACGCGCTCGCGAAAGTGTCCGTGATCGCCGGGTCTAGAAGACCCGGCGCATCACGGATCACGGTAAATTGCCGCTGATAGCGGCCGTTTACCACGTGATCACGCCATCAAATGACGGCGCGATCACTTGTAAACAAACCGGCGTCATTTGATGACGCCGGTTCTTCCCTCTCCTCCCTCTGCTCTCTGTACCGTTCGGTACAGTGTGCGAGGAGAGGGGGGGGAGCGGGGTGTCAGCAGCTGAGCTGTGGCTGGATCTGTGACAAATGCAGTCACAGATCCAGCCACCCCTCAATCCATCCCATCTCTGCAATCCCCCAGTACTCTGCAATCCCCCAGTACCCTGCAATCCCCCAGTACCCTGCATTACCCCAGTACCCCACAATACCCCAGTACCCCAACACCCCAGTACCCCAATACGCTGCAATACCCCAGTACCCCAATACGCTGCAATACCCCAGTACCCCAATACTCTGCAATACCCCAGTACCCCAATACTCTGCAATACCCCAGTACCCCAATACCCAATACTTTGCAGTACCCCAATACTCTGCAGTACCCCACTACCCCAAAACCCCAATACTCTGCAATACCTCAGTACCCCAATACTCTGCAGTAGCCCAGTACCCCAATACTCTGCAGTACCCCAGTACCCCAATACTCTGCAGTACCCCAGTACCCCAATACTCTGCAGTACCCCAGTACCCCAATACTCTGCAGTACTCCAGTACCCCAATACTCCAGTACCCCAATACCCCAATACCTCAGTACCCCAATACCGCAATACCCTGTGCGATACCCTGCAAAACCCAAATACTCTGCAATACCCAAATACTCTGCAATACCCAAATACTATCGCCTATGGGGATTTTTAGGTAGCGAAGTTTGGCACCATTCCATGAGCGTGCGCAATTTTGAAGTGTGACATGTTGGGTATCTATTTACTCGGCGTAACGTCATCACATTATGAAAACAAATTGGGCTAACTTTACTGTTTTTTTTTTTTTTTTAGCACAAAACTGTTTTTTTTTTAAAAACACGCGTTCAAAAAATTTCTGCGAAAATACCGTGCGAGATAAAAAGTTGTAACGGCTGCCATTGTATTCTCTAGGGTCTTTGCTAAAAAAGCATATATAATGTTTTGGGGTTCTATGTAATTTTCTAGCAAATAAATGATGATTTTTCCATGTAGGAGAGAAATGTCAGAATTGGCCTGGGTGTTCCAGAACGCCTGATGGCGTTCCCTGCATATTGGGCCTCTGTATGTGGCCACGCTGTGTAAAGTCCCACACATGGGGTATCGCCATACTCGGGAGGAATAGCAGAATGTGTTTTGGGGTGTAATTTGTGGTATGCATATGCTGTGTGTGAGAAATAACCCGCTAATATGACAGAAACAAGATTTTTTTTTTTTTTTTTACAGAATTTTCAGTCGTTTTTCTTTTATAGCGCAAAAATAAAAAACCAGAGGTGATCAAATACCACCAAAAAAAGCTCTATTTGTGTGAAAAAAAGGACACACATTTTCAAATGGGTACAATGTTGTATGACTGAGTAATTGTCATTCAAATTGTGAGAGCACCGAAAGCTGAAAATTGGTCTGGTTAGGAAGGGTGTTTAAGTGCCCAGTGGTCAAGTGGTTAAAAATGTTTGGTAAGATGGTATCTTACACCAGATAAATTACACTCATCTTTAGGAAATAATTTGTGCTTCTGTTGGAGAGGTTGTAGAGAGGTAGGCACAATGACATACATCTGGTGGTCTTGCCCAAAAGTAAAAAACTTTTGGTCAAAAATTAGACAAAAAATTAAAGAAATAATAAACATAAATATACCAGAGGACTTTTGGGTTTGCGTTTTGCATGGAGCTCGAATGCCAACCAAAAAATATCTAAAGACCCTAATTCCAGATTTTCTTAACGCCGCAAAAAGCCAGATCTCGAGTAACTGGAAACGAGAAGAGAGTCCTACATTAAGAGAATGGGGGAAAAAGGTTGACGAAATGTATTACAATGAATATTTAAGATACAGAGAGGAGGAAACTTGGGCAGATTTTGAAGATAAATGGGATCCCTGGAAAAAATATAAGGTTAAGATGGAATACGCAGAAATGATGGAAGCTTAAGTAATAAAGAGGAGAGGAAATTATTAAATGGAAGAGACGATAGAGGCCTAGTAAGAGGATCGGTGGGAGGCTGGGGAGAAGAGGGGGGGGGGAGTTGTGGATGAAGTGGGAGGGAGAGGGGGAGGAGAGGGGGAAAAGGGGGAGAGAAAGGAAAAAAAAAACATTTATATATACACATATTCTCCACAAATGATGCAAAACCTAAGTCGAGACATAATCATTGAACGTAACCATGAGCAGGTCTCAAGTTATGGTTAAGTCTGAAGTGAAAAAAAAAAACACACACGGGGTAACTAAATTGAATTACAAAATAGATGCTCAGGAACTTCAGTACTTTAGTATGTTTCCAACAAACTGTGGCAAGCGGCAGGAGTAGAGTAAGTCTGCTAAGAGCATGCCAAATTTTCTTGGCGCCATTGGCAGTACTGTGTTGTCAGCACCTCACAAGAAGGAATATGAAAGTGGATAATTAACTTGTGTAGGTGGCATGTGATTGTTATCTGCATATTATTAGCATCAGGTTGGGATTCTCTGCAATCTGGGATTATGCCTGTAAATTGGTATTCTAGTTGGTTAGTGGAGATGGGAGTATCTGCCTAGGTTCAGTTCACCCAATCTTTGTTTTGAATCCCAGGGATATTCTTGGGAGGGGGGGGGTTTGTGTTATTAATGTTATCCTTTTATATTCTGGCCATTTTTAGGGCAAATAGGCAAACTAAACATTTGCCAAACCAAAACGAAAAAATAAAAAAAAGAATACAATACAGTAGGGAGAAGGTCAAATTTTTTGCTGCTCCAGTTAAGGACCAGCCATCCCCCTGGGGAATCACCATAGATTTACATTGGCCACTTTAAGATATCTAGGTGTGCTCCTGTGGTGCAACAACAGATCTGATGTGCGTGCTCGGCAGATCTCTGTTATGTCAGGAGAGAGGAGACAGATCTGCTGTTCATACTGATTATGAACAGCTATCTGTCTCCTCCTCTGGGCAGTCCTACCCCCCCACAGTTAGAAACACTCACTAGGACACACATTTAACCCCTTTGATCGCCCCCTAGTGTTAACCTCCTCCCTGCCTATGACATTTATACAGTACACAGTGGCTATTTTTAGCTCTGATCGCTGTGAAAAGGTCAATAGTCCCAAAAAAGTGTCAAAGTGTCCGATCTGTCCTGCAAAAATCACAGATCAACGACATAACTATTAAATCAAATAAAGAATAATAAAAGTATAAGTATATCCCCTATTTTTTAGACACTACTGTACCAAAATATACGCTTATTGCAATTTTTTTTACCAAAAATATGTAGAATACATATCACCCTAAACTGAGGAAGATTTTTTCAAATTCTTTGGTCTTTTTTTGTTTATAGAGCAACAAATAAAAACCACAGAGGTGATCAAATACCACTAAAAGAAAGCTCTATTTGTGGGGACAAAAGGACATACATTTTGTTTGGGCACAGCGTCACACGGCCGTGCAATTGTCAGTTAAAGCTTGCCATATTGCAAAAAATGGCCTAGTCATTAAGGGGGCAAATCCTTCCGGTCCTTAACCACTTAAGAACCGCCTCCTGCACATATACGCTGGCAGAATGGCACGGTTGGGCACAGGCACATACAGGTATGTCGCCTTTAAGAGCCCAGCCATGGGTCGCCCCACTGGCGTGCGCACGTGACCTGGTCCGAAGCTCCGTGACCGCGCCCGTGGGACCCGTGGACCCGATCTCCGCTCGGAATTTGGAACTCGGAATTCGGAACTCAAAGCTCGGAATTCGGGGTTCAGAATTTGGAACTTGGAATTTGTAATTCAGAAACTTGGAATTCGGAATTCAGAATTTGGAACTTGGAACTCGGAACTGGGAATTTGGAACTCCGAATTTGAAACGTGGACTTTTTAATTTGTAATTTGTAATTGGAAATTCGGAATTAGGAACTCGGAACTAACAATTTGGAACCCGGAACTCAGAATTTGGAACCCGGAACTCAGAATATGAAAACCGGAACTCTGAACTGGGAACCGGGAACTCAGAATTTGAAACTCGAAATGGGAACTCGGAATTGGAACTCGGAAATGGGAACTCAGAAAAAATTAGCATTTGGACCTTGGAATTGGGAACTCAGAAATTAGCATTTGGAACTTGGAATGTGAAACTCGGAACTCAGAATTTAGAACTCGGAATTTGGAACTTGGAACTTGAAATTTGAAATTTCGAATTCCAATTTCAGAATTTAAAATAAAAAAATTCTGAGTTCTGAATTCCAACTAGGAACTACGAACTCGGAATTCCATACTCGGAATTTGGAACTCAGAATTCGGAACTTGGAATGTGGAATTCAGAATTTAAAACTTGCTAATTTTGAAATTTTTAATTTGGCATTTTGAAATTTAAAATTTTGAAATTTGAAAGTTTGAAATTTGGAACTTGTAATTCAGAATTTGGAATTCAGAATTTGGAATTCAGAATTTGGAATTCAGAATTTGGAACTTGGAGTACAGAATTTGTAAATCGGAATTTGGAACTAGGAATTTGAAAGACTGAACTCAGAATTTCGAACTCTGTAATTTAGAATTCATAACTTTGGAATTTGGAACTTGAAATTTGGAATGTGGAACTTGGAATACGGAATTCAGAATTTGGAACCCGGAAATCAGAATTGAGAACTCAAATTTTGGAATTTGGAACTGGGAATTTGGATTTCTGAACTGGGAACTGGGAACTCAGGAATTTGGTACTTGGAATTTAGTACTTGGAATTTGGTACTCAAAATTTGGTACTCAAAATTTGGTACTCGGAATTAAGAATTTGTAACTCGGAATTGGGAACTCGGAAATTAGCATTTGGAACTCAGAATTTGGAACCCGGAACTCTGAACTCTGAACTGGGCACTCGGAATTTGGTATTCGGAATTTAGATCTTGGAATTGGGAACTCGGAAATTAGAATTGTGATGGTTACTTCCTTGCGGTCCATAGCAGCCACTTCCTGTGCCTAGTCAGCTGGTTCTTATTGGTTTCTGCTGTTCATTGCTGCTTCCTGTATTAATAATCCACCAGAGGATACACTTATGTGCTGCTGCCTATTGGAACCAAGAAGTACCACCTGCTGTTACTTTTTTTATTATTGAAGCTTTCCAATTTACTAAATGTGAGTGCATTATTGTCTAATTATCATTATGATTTCAATAAAATACTACACTGAATGGCACACTCTCATATCCTTTGTTTCCCTATCTATGTCAACAGGAGATATCCAGTAGCGTGCCTACTGCCGAATATCCTGAAGACCATTTTTTACATGCCATATCTCTACCGATCTCAAGTGCATTCATTTACTTTTCACTTGTGTGTTGCCATGCATGCTACACTCAGACAGCTTTCTCTCCTTACTTTTTTCCTTTTTCTATTTTACATGGTTGTGGGTAGGAAGTATCTCAAACTCTACCTGGAGGAGAGGCTGCAGATGTTGCTGTTCTGTCAGTACCTTTATGGACATATTTGTATGGAGAGTACGAATTTCAATAGATATTTTATAATAGTACTTTTATTGATTATTTATACTTTAGACCTATTGCCTCTAAAAAGCTTTTTTTAATCGATTAATCGACTAATTTCGATTAATTATAATGCACATACAGATCCAACTACTTTTAGCTGATCTCCTCCTGGCAGGCTGATTCCCAGTGCAGCTACCAACCACTGGAAAAATGGATAGCAGGATACACAAAACACACAAAGGCAGCGCTCGATGGGAATAGCATTAAAACTTTTATAGTCTTCAAGTAAAAAAATAAATAAATATTGCACTGGAGATAAAATCGATGTAGCTACATAAATTGTAAAAATGGAGTAATACCAAACGGTACCAAAAGCAGTCATAAAAACATGTAGCTAAGTATGATACTGGTATAAAAATGTGTACAACGATGCCACTGCTGAATCCAGATGAGGAGAGGTTAACATCAGTCCGTCGGCATGTAGATGTCCCATGAAGGGAACTATCACAACTCCCAGTGGATGGCTGTAGAATCCCAGGTTGATAGAGGGAAGTGATAGAAGGAAGTGTAACAGCCCTTGCGTGTGGCAGATAGTAAGGTCCCGCCGCCATGCAGATATGAAGGCACAGCAAAGGAGCCCTTCAGATGGACATGGCAAGCCCCGCCGGTGTCCGTGACATCACCGGATCTCCGACGGAACTCCCTAAAGGCCCAGAAGCTGGGGGAGAGGAGAGTACCATTCAAAAGAATTTTAATTGATCAAAAAGATTTTGATCGATCAAAAAAATTAAAGATTAATCGATTAATTAAAAGTTAATTTGCACAGCCCTATTTATTTTATTTACCATGGGTAAAGAAAGCATACAGCACTTGCTAACTTTTTGGCCTATAGTTTTTTTTCTTCACTTTTACGTTACATATTTAGTATTAAGAGGGCCCAGATATATTACAGTAAGTCAACCTCGTTTTTTTTTTGGTGGGGAAAGTATTATACTTTTCTTTTTTAAGGGTACATGCACAATGTACTGATGTATGACCATGAGACTCCTGGTAGAAAACTCTGCTTCAACGATAGGCTGTATAATAAATGTGCGTATTTGTGTGTAGGTGTACACGTGCGAAAAAATTCTTCCAGTTTTTAGTCAGTTATGCCTATTGGGCACATATCTATATATGCATGTATACATGCATATGTTAGTAAAATACTGTTCATTAACACATAATGTTGTATCTTTTTTACTGATCTATAGGTAGTGCAAGTTTTTTGCACGTGCCACAAAATACAAAAAAGTGAAAAATTGGTCAGAATGAACAGTTGAGTTTTGTTATTAATAGGTTCCTTTTTTTATATATGTGTCCATGCCTGTGTAGTTAGGAGATGTTGAGAAGATGAAATAGCTTTGTCTTTAAGACAAATTTTAGCTCATGCCATAAGTGAGCAATACATTTTACAGTATGTTAGAACAAAGAAAATAGGAGCTGACAAAATGCACATGAAACCATGCAGAAAGTGCTTGCCTTTCAGAAAGCTTTTATGATACACTACCTACAGAAACCTTAATTGCATTATAACAAAAGGTAAAGGTAACTTGCACAGACAAGGATGCTGCTGCTGATTAACTATACAGCAAATATTACACCTGTACTTGTCACTAATGTTTTGAGAAGTTGCAAAATAATTGCTGGTTCACCCAGAGGCTGTGCTCATTTCCATTAGTCAAGTTTTAAAGGATGCTCGAGAAATGTTAGGAAGTTGTGGTAAACAGAAGTATGCTTAGAATTAAAGGACGGGTAAGATAAATATTACTGACCTCTGTGAACCTCAGTGACTGAAGTGTGTTTATTGAGAATTTCTGTGCCATGTTAATATGACACCTTTCCACTTTAAAAATCAATTCCAGAAAAGTTGAACGGCAGAAGCTACGAAAGCCATGTGTGAGCAAAATTGTTTGCATTCTTTTGCAATGTGTTTGACCCTTTGAAGAGTTGTGTGGGTTAGTGTTCTTGTGTATATCCAGTTTTTTCATTACAGCCGGTATAGCGGTATACATAAAAACACATATACATCTGATGTATCATATATGTTTTCCCTTTTTTTGGTAAAAGAATGATGGTTTGTGATTATATATATTTTTTATAACTGCATAACTTTTATTATTTCAGTTATTTGATTTGACTATGTTATGGTTTATAGAAATGCTATATGGGCCCTAACACAGGATGACAAAGATTTAAGGCACAGCAGTTTGCATATTGGGTCATTTTTATCAGTTATATTAAAAAATCACTTATGTTATACTTGGCAAGCACTTGTAAGCATTGCAGCCAAAACAATTTAAAGTCAGGCTGTAAGCACCAAAAAATGGGTGACATTCATACCAGCTTTAAAATGTTCCTGTTTTTGTCAAACCTCTAATAGAAATTTGGTTTATGTTAAATCGGAGGTTCACCCAAAAATCAATCTGCCATTAGATCCAGCATACTGCTGACATCTGCAGTATGCTGTTTTTTTTTTTTTTTGTACTTATCGTTTTATCAGGCTTTGTTATCCAGCTCCGAGCGGGGATTCCTGCGTGGAATAGGTGTTCCTAAGACAAGCGGAGTTGATTGACGGGCTGGTAAAGCGCGTTACACCTTCCCAAAATACCCAAAGTGACACTCGGGTGATTACGGCACTATACGGCGCCTGCGCCTGCCGTGTAGAGCTGACTGCGCAGGCACCGTAAATTGCAGAGTGTCACTTCGGGTATTTTCGGAAGGCGTGACGTGCTTTAACAGCCCGTCAATCAACTCCGCTTGTCTTAGGAACGCCTATACCCGGAAGGAATCCCCGCTCTGAGCCGGATAACAAAGCCTGATAAAACGACAAGTACAAAACCAGCATACTGCAGATGTCAGCAGTATGCTGGATCTAATGGCAGATAGTTGATTTTTGGGTATACCTCTGCTTTAATGTTTATTAGACAAACTAGCCATAGCCATGGCAAGAACCTTTCAAGATAAACAAATTTGTTTTAACTGATATCTCTTTGAAAATAGTGTTTTCCGCAGGCGCATGCGTGAAGCCTAGCAGGACAGACATGCCGGGCTAGAGCTCCGCTCCGTGAAGGAGAATTCCCGCCGATATAGTACCGAAAATCAAGGCGAAAACGAACAGGGATTCGGTACAACTTCCACAGAGGTGAGGGACACTTTTTATTTGAAAAATGGTGCTGGGAAGAGCAAGAAACAGGGACAAAACGAATCCTGTCAGCGGTGCTCAGCTGGCTAAGAGTGCTGCAAAGAAAGCACCTGTCCCCTCAGAGAGCCACACCTCAGTGAAGGCACACCAAAGCAAAGCCAAAGCTGCTAAAACTGCTGCACTTATGGCATCCCTCAGAGACTTGGACTCAGACAGTGAGGAGGAAGACAGAAATGTGGGAAAACTATCTACATCACAGGACGCCACAATCCCCTCAGGTATTTTAAAACAATTTGAAAGAATGCTCCATAAAGCCCTGCAAGTCACCTCAGACCAGATTACAGCCAACCTTACCAAGGAAATCAGGGAGCTGGGTAGCCGCACAGAAGCCCTGGAAACTAGAGTAGAAGAAATAGAAATATACACCCAGGAATGCCTGTCAGAAATAGACACTCTCAAAGAAGAAAATGTAATACTGCAAAGCAGATTGGAGGACTTCGAGAACAGGACCAGGAGGTCTAACCTAAGGTTTAGAGGTATCCCTGAGTCAGTCACAGACCTGCAAGCCACTACTCTGGCACTGTGCCAAGAGCTTCTCCCTGGGATACCGGTAGAAAGGCTAGAAACGGACAGAGTACATAGGGCACTCACCTCTAAAAAAGCTGACGGTCCCCCTAGGGACATAATAGCAAAATTTCACTTCTACAAGACAAAAGAACAAATACTGGAAGCCGCCAGAGGAAAAGAATGTCTATCATTTCAGGGCCACAAATACCAGATCTTTGCAGATATATCACAACTGACTATAACTAAAAGGAGGGCTATGAAGCCTCTCCTAATGGAGCTACAAAACCGCAATATAAAATATCAGTGGGGTTTCCCCTTCTCACTGCGATTCACCTATCAGGGGACAAAAATTGTATGCAGAACACCAGACCAGCTTCACCAAGCTCTTTTAGACTTCAAGTTAATCGACAGGCCAACCTCAACAAGTACAACACGCAGGAGAACAGCATCCTCCTCTCCACGCAATGATTCACCATACCAGGAACAAAATAACGGCGTGCAACAATCAAGTAAACGTGGCAGATTCATGGACCAGCCCCAGGAACAAGAAACAGATACTATGGACTGAACTTTCCATACAAGAGCATTCTAACAATGCACTTCTCCCTTTACCCAATAATCCGATTAATCTGGCACCCCAATCTGACTCTACCTCTGCACAGGAGGCCGCAACACCCCACCAAATTTGACCTCACTTTTCTATCTAACCTATAGCAGCTCCCCCCCTTCTTTTTTTTTTTTTCACGTTCTAGAACTCCCAACTCCAATTACTAAGCATCTACCCACTTTATATGGAATGGGGCAGAAACCCGCTGTCTTGACACATCCCCTTGCAGCACTTTCACATAGATGCTCTCCCTAGTACCACTTATTCCTGCCCATAGATTGGAAGCAAAGCAACCCCGCCTGCACACCTCAGGCCCCCATCTAAGCTATGCTCCATTTATTTAGAAATGCTCTCCCTAGGGCACTGCTAATCAAACACCCTACCCTCATCAAGCTGACACTCTTCAGCAACGCAACTCCAGGCACCCTGAGGGGAGCCTGAAAGTTTTATCTTTTGCCTTTTTGTTTCTTCTTTTTCAGTATGCGGGTCTCCGATGCACGGAAACAACATGCGCCACCTTAGACCCTCCTCTGGACCCGGCAATATTATGCCGGACCTAGACGTGGGCATTTTTTCCCCTGAAGGGAACTTGTTCTCCCCTTCACGGGCCAGACTTGGACACTCAGTTAATATAAAGTTGTTTAAGAATTCTATGTCTTGTAATGTTTTCTATCTTTTTTTCAAGGATAATATTTTTGACACCCCCCCCCCCTTTCTTCTCCCTTCCTGTCTGCATGGGCTGGACCGGGACGTCGCACCGCGAACCGCCAGGGTAAGATTTTCATGATGGTTTGGCTGCCATGGCTCCGTTAAACTTGTTATCGCTCAACGTACAGGGCCTCAATGTTCCTCAGAAACGTTCCAAGGCATTTAGACACTTTCAGGCTAAGAAAGCACATATAGTTTTTTTTGCAAGAAACCCACTTTACCCCTCAATCCACTCCTAAATACTATAATGCATCCTACCCACAAGTATACACAGCATCCGCCTCTACCAAAAAGAGAGGCACCCTTATTGCATTCCACAGATCAACACCCTTTACCTTGAAGGCAAGAAATAAAAGACCCAGAGGGACGCTACCTAATCCTAACAGGGCACATAATGGACACGGTAGCGACGGTAGTGTCATACTATGCGCCTAATCAGAACCCATTACCGTTCATGTCACATCTCCTCCAAATCGTTAACACGCACAAGATGGGAGCTCTCTTCATGTGCGGTGATTCTAACCAGGTTATCCTCCCTTTCTTGGATAGAACCCCTTACGCCCCCCCAAAACAGAATACTAAGGGGTCCCTCCCCAACCTATTATCTAAACATAAATTGGTGGACACTTGGAGAGAATCCAACCAACGAAACGTATATATACATACTACTCGAACCCTCATAGATCTTCTAGCCGTATTGACCATATTTTTACTACCATTGGAATGTTGCCAGAAGTACTTGATTCTAGCATCATTCCCATTCCCTGGTCAGATCACAATGCAGTCTTCACAACTTTCTCATCCACAATTCCTAGGAATCATGACCCTACCTGGTATCTACCAGAAGTTCTTCTTAAACATCCCGTCCACTGTTCCGCAATTGAGCATAATTTAAAAGAATATTTAGAATTCAACACTGACCCAGAAACATCTCCCCTCACACTCTGGGAAGCCCACAAGCCTGTGCTTAGAGGTTTTCTTCAAAGACAACTGGGAATTCATAAAAGAGAACGCTTGCAGTTAGGGAGAAAATTGGAAACAGATTACAACTTAGCTTTCCTAGCCTTTCAGCAGAATCACTCCCCCAGCACCAAAGCACGCTTAGACGAGACCCGCCTGGAATATGACCTTTTCCTTACGAACTCTGCTATAAAAACTCTAACCAGGTCCAAACACTCCTACTATAAGAACTCCAACAAACCGGGAACACTCTTGGCAAGAGCTTTAAACTCGATAAACAAGTCCCATAACCCAGTAAAACTGAAAATTGCGAAACAAAACCTCACCAGCAACCCCATCAAAATAGTGCAGAAATTTAGCGCCCACCTCAAAAAATTACTTTCGGAATCAAATACCTTTAATAAATCGGAAACTGACTCCTTTTTTTCACAACTACAACTCCCGCAAGTGACAGGAGCCCAAAGAACAGAATTAGAGAAACCAATAACACACGATGATGTCATGGGAGCTATAAAAGAACTTAAGTTAAATAAAAGACCAGGTCCCGACGGGTTTTCAGCCAGATACTACAAAACCTTCACTAGCATAATCTCCCCCACTTTAGCAGATGCATACAACCACCTCTTAAAATCAAACTCCTTTAGGCAGGAATCACTAACAGCCACGATCTGCATGATCCCAAAACCACACTCTGACTCCACCCTTAGCGAAAATTTCCGCCCTATATCCATGTTGAACACGGATATTAAACTCTTAGGTAAAATTCTAGCCAGCCGCCTAAACAAGATTATAGGATCATTGATTCACCGGGACCAGGTGGGTTTCATGCCCACTAGACAGGCAGGGGATAATATTCGGAGGGCATGCTTGCTTGCTCATTCAGCCAAGGCGAGGAAAATCCCAGCCTGCTTCATATCTCTGGACATCAAACAGGCCTTTGATTCCGTCTCGTGGTCCTACATGGAATATACCTTACAGAATTGGGGCTTCGGTCCAAATTTTAGAAATTGGGTTATGGCACTGTACAACAATCCAAAAGCTTACGTCAAATACGCAGGTTACAAATCTGATACGTTTGCAGTCCAGAGAGGAACAAGACAAGGCTGTCCCCTATCTCCTTTGCTGTTCGCCCTCCTGATAGAACCCCTAGCCCAAAGAATTAGATTGGACCCTAAGATATTAGGCATAGAATTGGGTGGGTTTAAACATAAATTATGCCTCTACGCGGATGACATTTTACTTTTCTTATCCTCCCCCCAAGTGTCCGGCCCTAACCTCATCCCAATTCTGAATCATTTCGCAACTATATCAGGTTTAGCAATTAATCCTAAAAAATGTCTTGCCCTAAACATTTCATTATCGGACACAGAATTAACAGCTACCAAATCTGGACTCCCCTTTAACTGGCCCGGGAAAAGCATCCCCTATTTAGGAATCCACACCTAACAGCAGAAATAGCAGACCTATTCTCGTATAATTACCCCATACTGTTAAAACATATATCAAGTCTACTGAAATCTTGGATGCAACTTCCCCTGTCGTGGTTTGGGAAATTAAACGCAGTAAAAATGACAATATTGCCGAAGCTCCTATACCTTTTTAGAGTACTCCCTATACCAATTCCGGCATACTACATGAGAATAATCCAAAAACGGATCTCTTCCTTTATTTGGGGTCCCTCCCGACCCAGAATCAAACCACAAGTCTTGGAACTCCCCAAAACCAACGGCGGGATTGGGTACCCCAACTTCACAAAATATTACCAAGCGGCCCAATTGGCGACTCTGACAAAATATCACGCTAAATGTGAAATTCCCCTTTGGGTTTCAATTGAAGCTTTAGATTGTGATCCCATCTCAATATCCAACTTACTGTGGATCCCCCCCAAATCTCGTAAAAATATTAGCAACCCTATCACCAAACACTCACTTACCCTCTGGGACAAGATCAAGGTAAAGAAAAACCTACAATCTCCACATTGCCCTCTGCTGTCTTTTATTAAAAACCCAGATTTTTACCCCGCCTGGGTCTTCCCTAACACATTCAAAGAATGGATAAAGAAAGACTGTACTCAAAAGTTCCAGTTTTTTAACTCCAACTCCATTGTCCCCTTCCCGTCACTCTGTGATTCACATGGTATACCACATGGTGAACTTTTTAGATACCTGCAAATAAAAAATGTCTTTCTCCCACCAGTAAATACACCAATTTCACCCATCATATACTCCGGTTTTGAAAACATATGTAAGGACAATCCACACGCCAGAAGTGTGATTTCCACCCTATACGCCCAGCTGCAAACACAATCTGACTCTTGGAAACTACCATATGTTAGTAAATGGGAGGAAGACCTTGGTGCAGAATTGAGCCCTGCAGAATTGAATCAAATTTGGCTGAATACCAAAACTGCTTCAATTAATGTATCAGCCTCTGAGACAAACTATAAAGTGCTTTCAAGATGGTACTTGGTGCCGGCAAAAATAGCTAAATTTTCACAAAATCATTCAGACCTGTGTTTCAGAGGCTGTACAGAGAGCGGAACATACTTTCACACTTGGTGGTCATGTCCAAAAGCCCAATCATTTTGGTCCGAAATTTTTCAAATAGCACATACTTTAACTAATAAAAAAATACCATTAGACCCCAAACTGGCATTGCTCAACCTAAAACCCAGTATCTTGTCGCATATACAATTTAACCTGATTAAGCAGCTTCTTACGGCAGCAAAGCAGACCATAGCGAAGGCATGGAAAACCTCGAGCATTCCAGTGAATGAAACAATCAACAGAATGAGTAACGCGATGTTATATGCCAAAATGACGGCAATAGAAAATGACATGATCACCAGGTTTGAACAAATTTGGACGCCCTGGATTACATACACAACACTGAAAGCTTTTAATAAAGATGTATTGTTGCCATGGTAGCCCACCCATCGAAACGGCAATTGAACCATCTTGGCGGTTGGTGGGATTTCCGGTCCGGTCCTGCAGACACCCTCCCCCAATCCCCTCCCTTCATGCTTTATTTCTCTTTTCTTTTTTTTTCTTTATTCTTGATGTTACAATTTTTACTCTATTAAGGAGTTTTTCTTTTTCTTGTAAGTTGGTATGAACTGTTAGTAACTCATGGGCAGATATTTTATATAGATGCCTCAGTTAACTTTATCTTATAATCTACTAGACATTAAGGTACGAACTGAACATAAAAGGAAACATCTCCTTTGATCCGTTCATTACTTCACTGTACCAATCTTATATGGCAAAACCGTAAAGTACGCCCTAACGGTTTTCACAAGAGGAATGTTATTTCATGTTAGAACTCCTCTCAACACTGCTAAGTTTCTTTATTTCTACAATTGCATATTTGTACTCTCTTTGTTTTTCTTTTGTTTAATATTCCTTATATTTTTTGTATACCGCCTATTTCATATTCCAATAAAGATATATTTGACAAGGAAAATAGTGTTTTCCCTTTAAGGAGATCCACACTTGTGGACACTACACTGAATGATAACTGGCTATAATGCGGTCTTCTGAGCTGCTATATTTTGGGTCTACATCCATGGCCAAGCTGTCGGTCCAGTGAAAGGAGCAAAGCTGGGGCCATTTTCCTGTTGTACGATGTTATACTTAGCTGCCCAGTTTAACAGCGGATCCCACTCTGTGTATTAGAAGTACTGGCTGATGCTTACTGTATGTATGAATAAAGCTAGCAAACAGCGGTTACAGGATTCATTCATATATATCTGTCCCACAAAAACAAAATTTTAACAGTGATTAGCTGCATCCTTTATCACTCCAAAGCACATCAAAAAAGTTTATTTTTGTTGATTATTTTCTTTTGATCATTAGTTTTGTCTCTCCTTATTTGTAATTAAAAAAATACAATTAAAAAAAATACAAATGATAAAATGCCGAAATGCCATGATTCTTGCCTCATTTCCTTGCACTTACTTCAGCAGACAGCCGCAGTGTTTTTTGTTGCTGTGTCTGCTAGTCCATCCCAGTACTTCTAGGTTGTCAGGTCAGCAACCCTCGATTCTGCACAGAGCATGTAGCTAATGATGAAAGAACTTCTCACGTAGTAATTTAAAAATACAAATATAGTTAATAAAATTATACTCACATCCTGTATCTTCTACAATTGTAATCAAACTATTAATTATGTATGCAAAAATATATTCCCCAAAAAATGGTGCCTTGTGGGGATAAGAAGATATAAACCAACTTTCAACTCTCCAGACTTCTGCTACGTTCTTGTCCCAAATGTTCGTCTTAAAACATTTTGTCCATATTGTAATATTATATAATTCTTTCCCCCTGAACTAAATTACTAAATTCTTTGCAAACTTGTTGACCTCTTCAATTCTCATCCAAACATCTTTAATCAAAGTATTGTTTTTACTTGTTTCTTGGTGTCCTTATTCACCTTTAAACATACAGTATATACCTTTCTTTACTTTTGGCATATTTTAATGCTTTCTTTACTATTACCCTTCTATAACCATTTTTTCATATAATATTTTAGCCATTTCCTCACCCTGTTTGAAAACTTTGGCTTCAGTGGCGGCTGGTGAAGTTTTAGGATGGGGGAGCAAGACCCCGCCCCTCCACATTTGGCCCATCCCACTTATCATAAGCCACACCCCTTAAAGAATACACCCACTCCGTCCCCTGTATTCCACTTGCATCCACTCATAGTGTCAGGAGTATACAGCTCAGCATCACAGCACAGAGTATATAGCCCCAGCATCACAAATCATGGTATATAGCACAGCCTTACAGATCGGCGCAAACAAACTAAAAAATTACACTGTTAGTAATGAAGGACTCTAAATGGGCATGAGATTATCAGAGACTGTGGACATACTGCACAAGATTACCATAGACTGCGGACATACTGCCCGAGATTACCAGAAACTGCGCACATACTGCACAAGATTACCAGAGACTGCGGACATACTGCACAAGATTACCAGATACTGCGGACATACTACACAAGATTACCAGAGACTGCGCACATACTGCACAAGATTACCAGAGACTGCGCACATACTGCATGAGATTACCAGAGACTGCGACATACTGAACAAAATGATCAGAGAGTGCGGACATACTGCACAAGATTACCAGAGACTGCGGACATACTGCACAAGATTACCAGAGACTGCGGACATACTGCACAAGATTACCAGAGACTGCGGACATACTGCACAAGATCACCAGAGACTGCAGTCATACTGCACATGATTACCAGAGACTGCAGACATACTGCATTACTTGTCCTGCGACCTGGGACTTCAACGTGAGTTTGAAGTCCCAAGTCGAATGGTTCTATGAATGGTTCTATGAATGAGAACCATTCATATCTGAGAGTTCAAGTCACATCGACTTCAAAGTAGTTCCTGCATTACTTTGGTCCCACTTTGAGACTGTGTTACCCTGAAAGTCGCACGATTCTGCCACAATTTTTTGCTGCGATTTTGCAGCGACTAGAAGCAATGGGGGGGGGGGGGGGGGGGGAGTCCTGTGTATTTTGGAGGTCTATGGACCTCAAGTCACATCAAAGTGGGACAAAAGTAATGCAGGGACTACTTCGAAGTCGCTGTGACTTGAAGTTGCGCAGATATGAACGGTTCTTATCGGGTCCGACTTATCCTGCAACTTTCCAGTCCCAAGTCGCAGGACAATTTGCAATTTGTTTTAATAAGCGGGGGGGGGCTTGTGTTCTCCGCTATTTCCGCCGAACATTACATAATAAAAAAAATTGGAATAAGCGAGGGGCTGTTGCCGGCTGCTATTGGATTAGAGCCAGGCCGCTATTTCCGCCCAAAGTTAAATATAAAGAAAACGTTTCCAGCCGCTATTTCCACCAATTAAAAATAAAAAAAACAATTGAATAAGCGGGGGGGGGGGAGATTCCATTCCGACCGCTATTAAATATTAAAAAACTTTGAATAAGCGGGGGGGGGGTTCCATTCATGGGGGTGGGATTGTGCCGCTGATGCCGCCATATATAATAATACATGAACTGTTACTGCAGCCTGCAGGCATGGATGGCATGGCAGGCAGCATTGCTTAGCTTACCTGTTCCAGGTGCACTGACCTCGAGAGTCCCGATGTCACTTCCTGTTCTTCCTGTGACGTTGGGACTAGCACAGACACGGGCAGGAGCACACAGAAAGTGTGCACCCACCCAGCCATAACAATACAGTCCATCGCGCCGCAAGCAGTGGCGCGATGGAGAGCGCCACAAAGGCTTTTTTTGCTGCCAATGTAGCGCCTCATCTGCAATGCCGTGATTGCACAGACGTGGCGCTACCCACGCTGCACTGTGACCGGCGCCCGGCGCTCGGACACAATGCACCTAAGGACCTTTTTTGGATTTTTTGTCCTTAAAGGGACATGTTTAAATAATTTGTATTTATTTTTTACTGACTGGGGGAGGGGGGGCATCGCCCGGGCGCCCCTATGGACTGGCCGCCACTGTTTGGCTTCCTTACAGTTTCCTTCTGATTCCAAAACAATTGTGGTGGCAACTTTATGCATTCAATAGGCCAGTGTTTCCCAACTCCAGTCCTCAAGGCACACCAACAGGTCATGTTTTCAGGATTTCCCTCAATTGAAACAGCTGTGGTAATTACTAAGGCAGTGAAACTGATCGAATCACCTGTGCAAAATAATGGAAATCCTGAAAACATGACCTGTTGGTGTGCCTTGAGGACTGGAGTTGGGAAACACTGCAATAGGCCATTACAATAAGTAGATTTCTGTCAAGTTCTAGTTACAGGTCTCATTTCTTTTGTTTCAATTCTCAGTTCCAAACAATTGACCACTGTAATTTGTGTGTTACAAAATTCCAAATGCCAATCTTGGTTATTTAACTGTTCTAGAAAGTGTTTCAATGATTCTTTGCACCTCTCAAATTGCTATACTGTCATCTGTTTAGTGGAGCTAAAGTATTTAATTGTTTGATAGTAATGGATGCAATGAAAAGTTCGCCCCACATTTCCAATATTAATATGCATTCGAGGTGCAAATTTGCAACCCATAAAATTTCCCATCATACCAAAAATAGTTGTTATTCAAAACAAATTCCATTTATCCTCTTAGTCCAGAAAATGTCTTGATACTTCTGTCCCCTTCTCTGTGAGTGTGGTGAAAATTCACTTTGAAAACACTACATGTAAGGAAGAAAAACTGTATTTTTTTTCTGCACATGATTGGATAATTAAATTTAGCAGAGCTTTAACTTTTTCACTAAAGGTAAATGTCTTTACAATGTGAACATTCCCTTGCAATATGAACAGCCTATATGCCTTTAATAATTCAATACCTTAGGCCGCGTACACACGAGGGGATATGTCCGCTGAAAACGGTCCGATGGACCGTTTCAGCAGACATCTCCGCTCGTGTGTATGGGCTAGCGGACAGATTTCTCCACCCGACAGATTTCAAAGCATGCTTTGAAATCCATCGGTGGAATCTGTCCGCCCGACATGTCTGCTGGTTAGTACACTTACCAGCAGACATGTCGTCCCCCACCGCCGCCGCGCCGCCGCCGAATGGATTCGGCGCATGCGCGGGAAGTGTTTTACTTCCTGGTGCGGTGACGTGGCGGTGACGTGGCGGTGACGCGGCGGCGTCAACGTCACCGCCGCGTCAACGCGCCGTCCGGCGGCGGGAATTTGATCCGATGGTGTGTACACGCCATCGGATCAAACTCCCGATCGGACATATCCGATGGAAATGGTCCACGGACCGTTTTCATCGGATATGTCCGATCGTGTGTATGGGGCCTCAGTGTTTCAGCCATCTTGCAAAATAAAACATGTCTGCAATATGGCATACTTAAAATGTATTAGAATCTAGCATATAATAAAATATTTGAGGGGGAGAAGATACTGTGTGAACCTTTTCTCAAAATAAAGGAAAGTTGGTGGCAATGCCCCTCGATACAGGTGTACTGGGCAGAGATCTTAGAAATGATAAAAAAGATTAGTGGACAGGAAGTGAAATTTGATCCCTGGCACTGCCTCTTCCATGGAACGGGAGTAGCCAGGAAAAAGTATAGAAGTTTACTGATCCCATTCTTTCTGAATGGAGCTAACGCCTTAATACCTAAGAGATGGAGGGAAAATGTGTATTTTTATACTCTCTTTCCCTTGACCCTGTTTTTCCCCCTTTTTTTTTTTTTCTTTTTTTCTCTTCCCCTCCCCCTAACCTTTTTTACCATATTGATCACAATACACACCACTTATTATTATTTATTTATTTTTTCTCTCTCTCTCACTTAGGTTGCTTGTGCCTAATTTATAGGGGATCTGTTTCCCCCTCCGTACATTGAACTCAACACTACAATCTTCTTAGTTTATCTCACTACTTAGTATTGATGCCCTAATCTTAGGGTACTTATTATCTTTCCCTGTACACAATCACAATTCTTTTTTTTTTCTCCCCTTCTTCCCTTTCGTCTCTCTCTTTTTTCTCTCTCACTCCACCTCTGTCCCCGCAGCCTGGCTCCCGCTTGGTTTTAGGATCACCTCATGAAAAGCCGCCCCATTACTTTAAAGAATTCTGCCTACCTCGATCAATAAAAATGGGAGTAAGGAGTGGAAAAAGGAGGATAAAATTAAGAGAAGTAAATCTTTAGATAGGGGGGAATGTAATACAATGGACAGGCAGCATAGAAAGTGGTAGGATGGTATAAAAATGAGCATTATCTTTGAGACAATGTATATATGTGTTTATGTATAATGTGTATTTATTTGTAGTATAGCTTTTATGTATATTATGTATTTATTCGTTGTATACTTGGAAAATAATGTTTAATAAATACATTTTGGAAAAATAAATAAAGGAAGTGGCTATACAAAATGGATACTTTTCAACATTAATGAAATATAGAGTTTGATTTAACCACTTAAGGACCACCTCCTGCACATATACATCGGCAGAATGGCACGGCTGGGCACATGTACGTACAGGTATGTCCTGTACTAATACCCAGCCATGGGTCACGTGCGCGCGGACCGCGGCGCGCTCTGTGACCTGGTCCGAAGCTCCGGAACCGGTACCGCGGGACTCGTGGACCTGATCGACACTAGAGTGCGGCGATCGGTCCCGGAGCTGAAGAACAGGGAGAGCCGTGTGTGAACACGGCCTTCCCCGTCCTTCACTGTGGCGGCGTCATCGATTGCGTGGATCCCCTTATACAGGGAATCGCAATCGATGACATCACACCTACAGCCACACCCCCTACAGTTGTAAACACACATTAGGTAACACATAACCCCTACAGCGCCCCCTTGTGGTTAACTCCCAAACTGCAAATGTCAATTTCAATAAACAATGCATTTTTTTTTTAAATCAAAGACGACTTTTATTGAGCATGATAAAACAGGAGTACAACATTAGAACAACTGGTGCAACATGCACCACATGCACGGATACATAGCAATGTCAAGCGTACATACACATCGGATACACCAAAAGCATGGTACATGTGCATAGGCAGAAAAAACATATGAGGGAATAGGAGAGCAAAAAAAATTAATAAAAAGAAAAGAATAATAAGGTATAAACTGCCGGCCAACATATGGGAACACTGAGGGGCTCACTGGGGGGTGTTAGTCTTCTGGAGCATCACAGGTTGAGTCCTCCCCAACATCTATCCCAGAACCTTGTTATATTTGCTTGGGCAACCCCTGTGGGACATAGAGTAGCTTTTTGAAGGGCAAAGTGATGTTGACAGCTCTAATCCATTGCTGCAAAGTAGGTGGGGGACCCCTCAACCAATTTCTAGCTATCTGAAGCCTGGCGAGGAACAGCGTCTCTTGCAGGAACATATTTAGGTATTTTTGGTCTTCAGACAATGACAGGAGCCCAAACAAGCATTGGCGAGGGCATAGGGACAGAGGGGAACCCATGCGGTCGTGAAGGAACGGACACCTGTGTCCAGAAACCTTGCACACATGGGCACTCCCAGATGAGATGATAAAAGGAAGCGTTGGGGTGATCGCAGCCCGGGAAATTGGGGCTGCTTCTCAGCCTGAACTTTGAGATACGGGGTGGCGTTAAGTATGAGTGATGTAGAATATACATTTGCGTAAGACGATCTGAGATCTTTGGGGAGGATATTTTGCAGTTAGCCAGGGCCTCGTCCCAGTCCTCCGCCGACACCAGCCCCAGATCAGGCTCCCAACGGGACTTCACCTGCTGGAGAGTGGCAGCCGCCGAGGGAACCAGAAGGTAGGAATAGAACTGGGAGATCAGTCTTTTGGAGTCCCTGCCCATAACTAAGTCGACAGGCAGCGGGATTTCAAGGATGGGGACATGAGTGCCAAACTGTGTGTTGAGGGTGTGGCGGAGTTGGAGATAGCAAAAAAAACATGTGATTAGGTAGGGCATGGGTATCTTTAAGGGACTGAAAAGACCTGACCGAGCCACGGGCCACGACCTGTGTAAGATAAATAATTCCACTCTTAATCCAGATAATGTGGTCGGGGGACCGTGGCGAGCTCAGGCAGGCGGGGGTTATCCCAAAGGGGCGTGTCGTGTGCGAGTGTAGAGATGGCGCTTCACCAACAGACATGGCGGTTTGCCAAACCTTACGGTGGTGGAAAAGCATCTGGCTTCTGTCACCCGCCCTCCTCGACTCGCAAGGCTCACGAAAAAGGGTCTAAAAGGGGTGCGAGACCAGGGTAGGGGCGGGGGCACACCAAGGCCAAGTAGCGCTCCCTGTCTGAGTGGTGAAAATAATAAAAGTGAGAAAGTTGGGACGCAATGTAGTAAAGGAATAGGTCTGGAACTAAGGTACCGCCTCGGCCAGACGGGCACTTCAGTACCCGCCACGACAGTTTGTGCCATGAGGGGCCCCAGATAAATGAGTTGACAATGGATTCCATTGCTTTAAAAATACGAGGTGGGATATACAGTGGGGCATGCCAAAAAGCATAAAGTAGCTTCGTGAGGAGGATCATCTTGACCAGACTTATGCGGCCCATGACTCAGATGGGGAGGCGGGACCATGTTTGCGTTTTGGTTTTCAGGGTGTTGAAGAGGGGATCGATGTTGAGTTTTATATGGTCCAGAGGGGATCTAGAGATGCGGACTCCCAGATATTTGAGGACATCCGTCCTTACCAAGGGGAGTGTCGCTTGAGCGGCGGTGGGGGGGCCCAGGTCTAGGGGAAGGATATGGGACTTAGACCAATGTATCTGCAACCCAGAGATTTTCCCAAACTGTGTTATAACCTGAAGGGCTGTCTGGAGCGAGGAGCCTGCATCTGAGAGGTATAAGAGCATGTCATCAGTGTAGAGGCTAAGGAGCTCAGTAACACGGCCGCAGCACAGTCCATTAATCCCGGCATGGTGACTGAGGGCTATGGCTCTACAGCAAGGGCATAAAGCATGGGCGAAATGGGACAGCCCTGGGGGGTGCCGCAGGATAGAGGAAACGGGGAAAAAATCCTACCGTTAACGCGAATATGCGCGCGCGTGTGGGGCCTGATAGAGGAGCTGAAGCCACTTCACAAAGTTGGGACCGAAACCGAACCTGCCGAGACACTCCCATAAGTACTTCCATTCAACAGAGTCTGTAACAGAATGGCCCGTGACACCCAGAGACGTTGGAAGGATGAGAGATACTCTTGTGCCAGCAGCACCAAAAACTCTTGGGTCGAAATCCACCCTGTGCCCTTTTGGGTATAGGGTGGCTAATAGTGAATCATAATTCATATTACATGAGATGGGACATTAATAATACTTCATATTGCAGGACTGAGATATCACAAGGAGTCATGATGACATGACCAGGTCAGCCAGTGAGTCATACCTTTTGTATAATAGGCTATTGAAATATCCTAAGGTGTTGGCTATTCAATGTAAAGACACCCACTCTCACTGCCATTGTGTGATAAAGCTGTATAAGAGAACTTATTCAACAGATGTCTGTGTTACTATTCAAGGTTAATTAAACCCTATTGATAATACGGTGCCGTCATGTCTAGCTACCAATTAAAGAATTATCCTCAGTGAGTGAATAGGGGGGTGGGGACTACATTGTCCTGTGATTAACTGTATTATGCTGTACTGGATATAAGAAGCTGAGAAAATACTAATAAATTGTCATATCTTTGGAAGCAAGAACGGAGCACTGTCTCGTCTTATTCTGGGAAAGGATATGGATCGTGTATGCAGTATTGTTGCAGTGTGTCAGATAAGCTTGTCGTGGGTGGATGGAAGGTTGTAAGCGGTGGTAACTGTTACATTGGTGGCAGCAGTGGGATGATTCCATCTTCAGAAGGACGGCTACAGGAGGACAATGACAATGGAGCCGGTGTATGAACGGATGAAGCTCTCTTCCCTCATGGACTTACTGGAGAGCCAGGGCAGACCGGCCAGCAACCGTAAGAAAAGGGACATTATCGCAGAACTGGTCGAAATGGATAGAGCTAAAAGGCCCGCCGTAGCAGACAGGACACCCGAAGAAGCAAGTTTTGATCGGGCTGTTGACATAAGACTGACACATTATGGTCCTAACCCTTCACCGGAGATCAGGGACCGAGTTATAGCGGCTCTGAATGCCACCTTGCTACAGAGGAGAAGTGCTGCAGCAGCTGAAGTTACAGCAGCACCAACTAAAGAGAGAGGAGAGGTGCAGATACCAGTCTCCATGGAAGAGGAATTCCAAAGAAGGGTACAAGAGATGCGGATACAGCATAGAGGGACCAGTATCAGAGGGGGACACTGTGGTAGTGGATGGGGACTGTGGTCTCCACTCACAGCAACCCAGCGGGAGAGCTGGCAACAGAGCAGAGTGTCATAGGCCTCTGCTCCTCACTAACAGAAGAGGGGGACCCTGTGGTAGTGGATGGGACTGTGGTCTCCACTCACAGCAACACAGCGGAAGAGCTGACAACAGAGCAGAGTGTCATAGGCCTCTGCTCCTCACTAACAGAAGAGGGGGATCCTGTGGTAGTGGATGGGACTATGGTCTCCACTCACAGCAACCCAGCGGAAGAGCTGGCAACAGAGCAGAGTGTCATAGGCCTCTGCTCCTCACTAACAGAAGAGGGGGTTCCTGGGGTAGTGGATGGGACTTCAGTCTCCACTGGCACAACCTCAGAAAATGGTACAGGACTGGGACAGGAGGATGTCTGCTTTGCTTTGCAAGCACCGGGGGGTTTTCACCAAGCACCAGTGGATGGGACTTCAGTCTCCACTGGTATACCCCAGGAAGGGGGGGCAGTTGGCCCAGACCCCCAGCAGCATGATGGACTGAGCCCAGCTACCCTGCCTTCTCCCAGCGGCAGGCGTGTTCTCTGAGAGAGGCAGAGGTTGGCGGGGTGAGTAATGCTCAGTTTGGAGCCATTTATTCGGGGTACAGTATGGATACCAGCATTGGAGGACGGGAAACTACTGACGGACTTCGGAGTCAACCCGTTTGGGGTTCCCTCCTGTGTCCGTCTCCCACCGAAAGGGGAGAGATGTAACAGAATGGCCCGTGACACCCAGAGACGTTGGAAGGATGAGAGATACTCTTGTGCCAGCAGCACCAAAAACTCTTGGGTCGAAATCCACCCTGTGCCCTTTTGGGTATAGGGTGGCTAATAGTGAATCATAATTCATATTACATGAGATGGGACATTAATAATACTTCATATTGCAGGACTGAGATATCACAAGGAGTCATGATGACATGACCAGGTCAGCCAGTGAGTCATACCTTTTGTATAATAGGCTATTGAAATATCCTAAGGTGTTGGCTATTCAATGTAAAGACACCCACTTTCACTGCCATTGTGTGATAAAGCTGTATAGAGAACTTATTCAACAGATGTCTGTGTTACTATTCAAGGTTAATTGAACCCTATTGATAATACGGTGCCGTCATGTCTAGCTACCAATTAAAGAATTATCCTCAGTGAGTGAATAAGGGGGGGTGGGGACTACATTGTCCTGTGATGAACTGTATTATGCTGTACTGGATATAAGAAGCTGAGAAAATACTAATAAATTGTCATATTTTGGAAGCAAGAACGGAGCGCTGTCTCGTTTATTCTGGGAAAGGATATGGATCGTGTATGCAATATTGTCGGAGTGTGTCAGATAAGCTTGTCGTGGTTGGATGGAAGGTTGTAAGCGGTGGTAACCGTTACAGAGTCGAAAGCCTTGACAACCACTCTGGCGCCCACGTCCGCATGTTGGGCCTGAAGGTTCATATGCAACCTGTGGAGGTTGAAGGCCGTGTTTTTATTGGGCATGAACCCGGACTGGTCCGGGTGTATCAGACTTGTGATGACCTTATTAAGGTGCAGGGCGAGGATTTTAGCAAGGATTTTCACATCAAGTTGGAGAAGGGAAATGGGTCGGTAGGACTCAGGGAGTAGGGGGTCCTTGCCAGGCTTCGGTATAAGAACAATAAGGGCTTTGCACATGGAGGAAGGAAGTCCGTGTCGAAGATGTGTTTGTATAATGCGCATAGTTTGGGGACGAGGGTCTCTTGAAACTGTTTATAGAATTCAAGGGGAAGGCCATCAGAGCCCAGGTTTTTAGATGTGGGGAGGCACGCCAGGGCCTCCTCCACACATACAGTAGTGATGGGAGCCTCCAGCAGGGAGACCTGGGCTGGTGAGAGAAAGCTCCTCCGCGGATTGGGGCGCAGTCAAGGTGTAGAGCTCCGAGTAACAGGACCTGAACTTCTCAGCCACTCGGTCGGGATCCAAGAGCAGGGCCCCGGATGCCGCTCGAAGTGCCACAACCAGCAGCCAACGCGGTCGGGGGGGGCGACCAAACTGAAGAGCACACGCCGGAGCAGGTGGGGTGTTCAGTCCAGTGTAACACCAATGTGGGTGAGCCACCCTGGACTCACAAAAGGGGAAGCAGCGTCTGGGGAGAGCAAAAGGAGTAGAGGGGGGGGACCTAGTCAAACGGGGGTGGACAAGGATGCTGAGGGAAAGGAGGGCTTGCAGTGAACATGTCCAACTTACAGTTTTAGGATCCGTGCAATGGGGGCAAAGAGTCCAGGGGGAGCCATGCAATCAGTTCAGGATGGGCCGTCAGCGACTCGAACCAGGAACTGACGATCAAGCACGGGGCGATCCGGCACCGTCGCGTCGCTCCAGCCAGGAAATAACTGCTTCAGGATCTTCAAAGAATTGCGCTTTACCATCGCACACAACACGAAGCCTCGCGGGAAAAAAGCATTGCGTAGGGCAAAGATGTATCCGGAGCTGCCGCTTGGCTTCCATGAAGCGCGCCCTTCTCTTCTGCACTTCCGAGGAGAAATCCGGGAACACTGCGATCGTCGTATTACCGAAGGGAATATTCCCCTTTTCACGGGTGAGTCTGAGGATGGTGTCCCGGTCCCGGTAATTGAGAAGTTTGGCGATAAGGTTCTCGGAGGAAGCACCGTCAGGCGGAAGGTTTTGACCAGCAAGTTCTCCAGGTAAGTGGGGGGGTCCGTTCCCTCCGACCGTTCGGGGAGCACCACGAAGCGCAGGTTACACCTGCAAAGGCGGTTCTCCATTTTGTCCTGCTTGGAAAGTACCGCATGGAGCTGGTGCTCTAGCTGCTCCACCGTGACTTGGAGCGGGTGTAGGCCATCTTCCACGTGGTCGAGCCTGCGTTCCGTCTCGGACACGCACTCCCGCAGTTTATGCATATCATGACGAATGTGTGATATGTCGACCTTCACCTCTTCAATCCTGGAGGTGAGGGTAGTCTGGCAGACAGTAATAGCCTCGAGGACACGAGCAGTATCGCCGGAGGGACGCTCCTCGCCCTCAGGGATCACGGCGGCGCCATCTTCCTCCCCCGGGTCGCGTTCACCATGCCGGCTTTTGTCAAGTTTTGCAAGGGCTCCGGATTATTTAGGGGGTGACATGATGTTCCCAAGCAGTAGAGGGAGGATTAGACGAGCTTGTGGCAGGTAGAGAGGCAGGATTCCCCCAGGATTCGGGTAGAAGGATCAGCTACGAGCGGAGCTCTCACCCAACACGTCCTACTCCATTAAGCTCCAGACCACGCCCCCATAAACAATGCAATTTAAATGCATTTTTTGCTGTGAAAATTAAAATTGTCCCAAAAAATGTGTCAAAATTGTCCAAAGTCCATAAATACATGGATGATGAAGAGTTTGGAGTGGAGGAACTTCACAGAGTGAGAGATGAATTCGAGCGAAGACTGCAAGCAATGGCATCCCTAGGGGGGGACAGAGGGGGCCCTGACCCCCCCTACATTATGCTGTGCCCCACAATGTGAAATTTTTTGGGTATGTGGCCTGGTATGGTTCAAGAGTGGGGCCACATACACTTCCACGATAGCAGATTCCAGCTTCGTAGCAATCGGCTGTTAATTTCATACATTCTTTAAATAGCATCGGGCTAGACCACAATTTATGTAATTAATGTGTTTTTTTTTTTTATTGGGAAAATAACTTTAATGTCAGTTTATGTAATATTTACTAAGTTTTTCATACTTTTGCAATAAATACCACATAAACTGATCGCAAATTGACTTTTTCAATATTGCCTGTGATACTTGGATCAAATGAGTCACATGATCCAAATATCACATAAAATATTGTTTATTAAATTGAGTATTTTGGGAGTAGCTCAGTTTTCCTTATTTATTCTAGTTGTATGCTCTGTGCAAGGTTGGTGGTTGCTGACTCGACAACACAAAAGTAATGGGACACACTGGAGGACACAGCAACAGAAAATGGCTTGAGCATCTTCTGAAGCATGGATGAGGAAACAAGGCAAAATGAATTAGAACAGACTTGGCAACTGATTTGGTATTATCTGTTTGTTTTTAATATACAAGAGATTGGCGTCATAAGTAAGTGATTACAGAGTGTTATGAAAGAACAATATTAATTAAAACATAGATTGATGGAAAGTAACTAAATGAAAAAAAAAACAAAAAAAAAACATTGGCCCAGATTCACAGAGAGTGGGCGCACATTTACAGCGGCGTAGCGCACACACAGTACGCTACGCTGGTGCAGCGCGGAGAGGAAAGCACTGCATTCAGCAAGCCATTGCTCACCAAGATGCGCCAGCATGGCGTATTTTCGAAGGTGCAGGCCAGCGTAAGTGGAAGTGGTCATGATCCATGCAAATGAGGTGTGACCCCATGCAAATGATGGGCCGAGCACCAGACAAGTACGAATAACGAACTGCGCATGTGCCGCGCATGCTCACAACCACGTCGGAACAACTGCCTAAGATACGCTGGATCACTGTGTACTCCGTTAATGTAACCTACGCCCAGCCACACACACGTCTAATGTAAAATACGCCGGCTTGTGTTCCCTGGTGCAGACCTGAGCACGTCTGTTGCTGAGTTATACCTCCTTTATGGGGAATAACTTTACGCCGGACGTACAACTTACGTGCACCGCACATAGCCTGCGTCGGGCGCACGTACGTTTGTGAATCGCCGTATTTACCTAATTTGCATGTTTGAATGGCTAATCAATGGGAGCAGCGCCATGCACCCAGCCTAAACGTACGCCCACCCTACGTTGGCGTAACTTGTTATACGTCGGCGTAAGTGCTCTGTGAATCCGGGCCATTGTTTAGATGTGCTTTGGATAGATAAGGGGTTTGGGTGATTGCAGTTACAAAGTTGCTTTTGTGGTATAAAGCCTGCAAAAGGTATGAAATGGGAAGGTTTTCCAACTAAGCAATTCTTGGAGAAGGGGGTGCTCTTGTATATTTCTTTATGTTCATACGTATATATACACATTGCAACAATTTTGTCACCATGTATATTTGCATGTATATTTTTATATTGGAATTGTCCATTAACCACTTCAGCCCCGGAAGGTTTTATCCCCTTAATGACCATGCCATTTTTTGTGATACGGCACTGCCTTGCTTTAACTGACAATTGCGCAGTCATGCAACGCTGCAACAAAACAATGTGTATGTCCTTTTTTTATCCACAAATAGAGCTTTGTTTTGGTGGTATTTAATCTTCTCTTTGGTATTTATTTTTTGTGCCATAAACAAAAAAATATTGGCAATTTAAAAAAATATATATATATTTGTTTTACTTTCTGCTATAAAACATATCCAATAAAAAAAAATTCTTTAGAACGAATTCCTTCATCATTTTAGGCCAATATGTATTCTGCTACAATTTTTTTGTAAAAAATCCCAATAAACGTATATTGATTTGATCTGTGTCTACAAACTATGAGATAGATTTTTGTACTTTTTTTTTAATATATATAATTTTTACTAGTAATGGCAGCGATCAGTAATTTTTAGTGAGATTGCGACATTGTGGCAGACAAATCTGACACTAATGCCGCGTACACACGGTCGTTTTTTGCGATGGAAAAAAACGACGTTTTCTGTGAAGTAAAAAACGACGTTTTTGAAACGTCACTTTTCAAAGACAATTTTGCATACACACCATCGTTTTTTCACAAAAAGCGAGGTTACGTTCACCACTCTTTTCCATTAAAGCTCGCTTCATAACTAGCTTCTGGGCATGCGCGGGTTGAAAAACGTCGTTTTGAACGACGTTTTTGCTACACACGGTGACTTTTTGTGAAACAAAAAACGACGTTTTGAAAAACGACACAAAAAATTCAAACATGTAGGAATTTTTTTTTGGTCGTTTTTTTAAGACAAAAAACGACGTTTTGCCCACACACGATCAATTTAAATGACGTTTTAAAAAACGTCGTTTTTTTTCATCGCAAAAAACTACCGTGTGTACGCGGCATAAGCGTCAATTTTTGGGGACCAATGACACTAATGCAGTGATCAGAAGAAGTGAACAATGTATAGGTACATTGTTTCACGCAGACAGGACGCCCTGCCGCAGTATATGTTCAGTGGTCGGTTCGGAAGCAATTAAATTGCTTATATTGTCAGTTTCAGCAAACTTGCTTTGTGCACTGGTCCAAATAATTTAGTGGAGGGGAGTTATGGTATTGGGCCCCTTAGTTCCAGTGAAGGAAACTCTTAAGATGTCAGAATACCAAAACATTTTGGACAATTTCATGCTCTCAACTTTGTGGGAACAGTTTGGTGATTCCTTTTACTTTTCCAACATCACTGTGCACCAGTGCACAAAGCAAGGTCCATAAATACATGGATGAATGAGTTTGGAGTGGAGGAACTTCACAGAGTAGAGATGAATTAGAGCGAAGACTGCAATCAATGGCATCCCTAGGAGGGGCAGAGGGGGCCCTGACCCCCCCCCCCCTACATTATGCTGTGCCCCACCATGTGCCCAGTCAGTTTCTGCGGGGATTCCACCATCCTCCCTTTGCTCACTGACACTGCATAATGCGAGCACTCACACAACCACAGCCGCCCGGCATCCTCATGGCACAGAAGACCACAGGACAGGACACAGAGCCCGTGTGCGGGGGGTTAAGAAACAGACCCAAAACCAGGAGCACGACTGGTGGGGGGGTTAGGGGGACCCAAGCCTTCATCTCAGTTACTGAAAAACAGAGTGATTTCTCCCATCCTTAGGACAGGAGAACCAGCCTGTAAATTCAAGAGTGGTAACTGCAAGCTGAAGCCGAGTGTCAGTCTATGACACTCTTTCACAGCCCCAGCGAGTCCAGCCACTCCCCCTCACTCTCCTCACATACGAGCAGGGAGGAATACAGCTCCTCCTCCTCCTTCCAGTACTGCCCACACTATCCCGGCGTCCTGTATCTGAAGAGAGGGGATGTGTGGGGGCGGGAAAAAATCAGCAGCATTCCTGGCTGTGTATGAATGATGCCAGAGAGTCTAGCCTGGACCGTGGGTAAGTGTGTGCACTGCAGACTGCAGTACACTGTAATCCCTGAACTGCATTATCTCCGTCACTTCTCTGCCCCATCTGTCTCCCTCCCTCTCCTGTTCTTTCAAGACATTCACAATTTACTTTCACTTTCAGTAAGGCAGGTAATATATATGACATTTCTCCTTCCTGCATCCACAGATTGCAGGAAAGAGGGGATGTGTGGGGGGGGAAATATGAAAATCAGCAGCATTCCTGGCTGTGTATGAATGATGCCAGAGAGTCTAGCCTGGACCGTGGGTAAGTGTGTGCACTGCAGACTGCAGTACACTGTAATCCCTGAACTGCATTATCTCCGTCCCTTCTCTGCCCCATCTGTCTCCCTCCCAATTCTCCTGTTCTTCAAGACATTCACAATTTACTTTCACTTTCAGTAAGGCAGGTAATATAGAGTGCACATTTCCTTCCTGCATCCACAGATTGAAGGAAAGAAACTTGCATGATTCCCCCATCAACACAGACAGTGCTGACAGGGGAATATCCCTCCTGCCCAGCAATTGTATTCTCCTGACAAACAGTGATTATCACTAGTGGCTATGCACAGGGCCGTCTTTAATATGGTTTGGGCCCTGGGCAAACATTTTTTTTGGGCCCCCCCTCTAGCTTATTTTGGGCCTGGCTCGTTCACATGTATGTGTTTTGGCGGCCCTCATTTGTGCAGGCACAGCAGCCCATTGATTTGAATGGGCTGCCATGCCTTTGTTTCCTGCAGAAAAAAGGTTCATTCAGCATTTTAAAAATCAGCTACCTTGAAATCCATTCTACTTTTGCACCATGCTACTTACCTGCAGTTCTTGCACACACAAACGCACTGTGTTTTTAAAAGCGTGACCTAAACGTCTAAAAATGCAGCAAGTTTGACAGTGCGGGAACTGCAGATAAGTCACAGCAGACAGCAGAATGGACAGACAGTGCTGTATTTCAGTGCTTGATGGGCGTAGGTGTGCCGTGTGTGCAGCCTATTACATGAGGCATGCACTTTTCTTTGCAGGAAATGCAGGCATGGCGGGCCATTCAAATGTGGGCCGCCAAAACACATACATGTGAACCAGTCAGGCCCAAAATAAGCCCATCAAGCAGTTAAATACAGACAGTAATGCCATGTGCTCTGAGGCCTCATTTAGCCTGGACTGCAGGGCTGCTCTGTGACTTAAAGAGTTCCTGTATTTTACACATGGCATGGCGTGGGGTCCCATGGTGCTAAAGCAGAATGGACAGACGGTGCTGTGACCCCATGCCATGCCATGTGTAAAATACAGGAACTTTTTAAAACACTGACCAGTCCTGCAGTGAATCATCAAATATTATAAAGACTTTGGGCACACTCTACAGAAAACTTGTATTTACAATATAGCAAACAATGACATACCTTGAGGAGCAGGACATGAAGAAGTCAGCCTCGGGAAGAGCAAACTGGGGATGTTATAAAATCACATTCTTATTCACTTTTATATACAAGCAGCACCCAGTGGCAGGAAGGGAGAAGTGCACGTCTAAAGGGAAGCCAGGGGTGCTGTACATTTTAATGGGGCCCCTTACACAGCTTCAGGCATGGGCCCCCTGGAGCAGAGAACGGGGGGGGTGCTGCCACCTTAAATTGCCGCGAATTTAGAAGCGGGAGGCCCTTTAGAAAAGATTTAATAAAGAAAAATATATATATAAAAAGGGGTGTAGCCATCCGGGGCCCTGGGGACCTCTGGGCCCTTAATAAAAAAAAAAAAAAAAAAAAATTAAAAATATATTTTTTTTTAAAAAGGGGGTTGCCATCTGGGGACCTCTGGGCCCTTTAATATTTTTTTTTTAATAAAAATAAATTACAAAAAAGGGGGTTGCCATCCGGGACCTCTGGACCTTTTAATAAAAAATCAAATAATAAAAAATATATTAAAAATAAACATTTATAAAAAAAAAGTGGGGTTGCCATCCAGGGGGACCTCTGAGACTATATATTATATATATATATTATATATATATATATATATATATTATCTATATATATATGTGGTGTGTATATATATATATTAAATAAAAATAAATAAAATATAAAAAAAAGGGGGTTGCCATCCAGGGTCCTGGGGAACTCTGGGTCCTTTAATGATAATAACATTATTAGTTTTTTTTTTATAAAACAAGTTTTTTTATAAAAAAAGGGGGGGTTGTCATCTGGGGCCTGGGGAACTACGGGCCTGGGGACCTCCAGACCTCTAAAAAAAATTGTCCCTTTAATAAAAAATAAAATAAAAATATATAAAAAAATATATTTTTTTATTTAAAAATAAAATAAAAAAGGGGGTTGTCATCTGGGGCCCTGGGGGCCTCCGGGTCCCTGGGGACCCTAAAAAAATTGGCCCTTTAATAAAAAATAAACATATATTAAAAAAAATTGGCCCTTTAATAAAAAATAAAAATATATTAAAAAAAATTGGCCCTTTAATAAAAATATATACAAAATAAATATATTTTTGTATTTAAAAATAAATAAAAAAAGGAGGGTTGCCATCTTGGGCCCTGGGGGCTTCCGGGCCCCTGGGGACCTCCGGACCCCTAAAAAAAAAAAAAAAAAAAAAAACTTTTTTTTTTTTTTTTTTTTCAAAGGAGGTTGCTTTGGGCCCCCAACAGTGACAGGGCCCTGGGCAGCTGCCCCTGTTTGCCCTATGGTAGAGACGGCCCTGGCTATGCAGCAACCACTAATGATAATCATCAGAGAATCTGCTCATTAATGGTTCAAATCTCAGCCAGTTCCTGCTGAACCAGCTGAGATTTAAACTGTCTATGGCTGGTCTTAGCTCTTAGGCAGCCCATACATTGATCACTTTTTTTCATTCAACTATTAGGTTGAATGAAAAAAAAAAAGAAATGATCCGATTCCCCCATCTACACATTATAGGTGAATGGGGGAATCCTCCCAGTGTGGACCAGTGCTGGAACAACCAGAGTAGCTGTCCTGTCCTGGCTATTCACAGCGCTGGTCTCTGTCTCCATGGCAGCGGCGGCAGCACATTGAAACCCAGTGCTGGTTACTTTATGGGGCTGATGTACAGGAGAGACAGCACAATTTGTTGTTAGAGATGGGCTGGGCATGTTCAAAATTCCACATGCCAAAGTCTGCCAAGAAGCCCACACTGCACAGCGCTAATCACAGGCACTGAGACATTTCCCGGTCTGCAGCTGCACAGATCAGGTAATGTCTCACTGCCTGTGATTAGCACTGGAGTGTCCGGCTTCCTGGCGGGATCGGGCATGTGGGATTTCAAACACACCCAAGCCCATCTCTATTGGTTGTAGACAGTTGAGCTCCCTGCAGGTTGCTTAGCAGCAGTGGAGCCTTCTCTGACATGCTGTTTAGGATGAAATTCAGTTGATGCTCCTTGTCAAATCCTAGTGGTAAATATCAGTGATTTTATTGATCAAAGCCCACACTTTACAGGCAATGAGCCCACATGGCTGCTGAACATACACTTCATTATATATATAGAGATGTGGTTGTGGTTGATGCTAATAAATACTGGCCCGATTCATAAAGCAATTACGCCTGTCTAACTGGTGTTAGACTGGAGTAATTTCAAATTTTGCGCGCCGTATCACTAGTTTGAATCCTCAAACCATGATACGGCGGCTTCGGGCTTCGATCCGAGAGGCTTACGTCTTCGTAAGCCTTCGGATTACGCTGCGATATTTTGGGGCCGCTGGGAGGAGTTTTGCATCGTTTTCATGCGTCGGGATATGCAAATGTGTTTTTACGGCGATCCACGAAGATACGAGCGGTCTTCGCAATCGCTTACGTCTGGTTTTTTTTACGTACTGTTAGACCAGCTTTTTGCTGGTCTAACGGTGCTTAGCCCATGTTAAGTATGGCCGTCGTTCCCGCGTCGAATTTAAATTTTTTATTTTTTTTTGCGTAACTGGTTCGGGAATAGAAATGTCCGTAAACGACGCTACTCAAAAAACGAATGACGTAACGACGTGATTTTGCGCAATGCACGGCGGGAAATTTGCGAACGGAGCATGCGCAGTTCGATCGCCGCGGGAACGCGCCTATTTTAAATCCTTCACGCCCCCTACTCGTCTAGATGGATTGCGACGGGAGAAATACACTACGCCACCATCGTTTACTGGACAAAATCTACCTGGATTCCACGTAGAGCCAGGTAAAAAACGTCGGCGTAGTGTATTTCTGATACGCTACGAGAATCCAATTCTCTCTGAATCTGGGCCACTGTGTTTATTAGATCTGACTGGGAGCATCACCTGGATCACATCCCGATCAGCATGTCAACAGAGAAGGTTATACAGCATTACTGCTGCTAGGTGACCAGCCGCCACTGCCAAGGAGACAGATGCCAGAACAGCGCTGTCAATAGCAGGGACAGGACAGCTGGGGAACCCAACGGTGGCAGAACACCAGGGCCCGGTGGCGAGACAACCTTTGCAATCCTGATAGTTCTCCCACTACTTTGGACCCTTATATTTTCTTGGTGTGCTGGTGACATATATCTGTTGTTTCCTGCCACCCTGGGGGGCTCCAGTAAAGTAGGAAGGGACTGCAGAACATGTGAAAGGGCCCCAGGATATATATATATATATATATATTGTGTAAGATTGGGGAATCAGACTCCAATGGTAGGTGCATTTTTTTAGTGAGTAGACCATTCCAGAACTGTGTTTTTAAAGGCCTGGTAGCCCACTTTTATTTAAAAGCGTCAAAGTTCACATATGCAATAGTATCCCTCGCAGGGGGGTTCCACCATTACTGCATTGTACAAACTCAAGAGTTTACCCTTCTGGCTTTCAATCTTGCCTCTAGCCTCTAGCCTAAATCCTGTTCCTCAGACACACAGCATTTCCAGAGATTTTCTTCTAGTCAGCGACTTGCTGCTCAAACATAAACTGCCATCTGCAACCTGCAGATCTGCACACACTAGCTGCAATCCATGCAGCCTCTCTTTGACTCCTTTCAGAGAGTTGGGAGCTCACCTGGCTTCCAGGGTCCAGACTTCCTGTCTGTGGGTGGGACTCTGAGCCACAGCCAGGCCAGCACTAAATAGCTGAACACACAGCTGTGCAATTAAGGTGTCTGTCTCTCCAAAATCTGGAGAAAACCAGCCATCCTTCAGGTAAGACAGACCCAAACCATCACAATATATATATATATATATATATATATATATATATATATTGCAAGGGGTTAGCTCGGTAGTAGGGGGGGGGGGGTGACCCCCTGGATGGGTTTCACTACACACTGAACTATACAGAGAGGCAGCCGAAGACGGTTCAAAACAAAGAGTTTGGTTTATTCTTCCATATTGCTGGAAACAAGTGCAAGCATACAAACAGCATAAACAAAACAAAACATAAAATAAACCCTGGCCACTTGGGGCGTCTACCTTCACCACACAGGAACCTATCTATGGAGTCTGGCACAGCCTACTGCTGGGCAGACACTGCTGGTCATACAGCAGAGAAACAATATTCTTTTTGATTTTTATCACACAGAAAAATCGACAACCACCTCACCTCTTCAGAAGTCTTTCTCACTGCTCTCCTTAACTCAAAAAGCCTCAGGATGCGCAATCAGTAGTCATCCTTTGGATAACTTATAGAGGCCTTAATTGCCTCATTCTGAACAGCTGAAGTTTTCCAACGCTCTAAAACTTTCTGGCTATTTCTGCAGCCGACACCTGAGTAATTGGTGAATTGTCTAAACAAGGCAGAAATGTATCTCCCATCTGTGACAACACCCACATATTTATCTGACTTCCTGTCACAATATATATATATAAATATAAAAAATAAAATTGCATTTTATAGTTGGCCCCCCTACTTTTGTCCCTGTTCCCCCACATGGCCCCCCTAAATATGAAAGCTGGAGACACCACTGACTGCGAGCCAGGCCTTCTGATCCAAAATCAGTGCCTGACCTCGCAAATGCACTTCTGGAAGGAATGGTCAAACATTCCCAAAGACACACACCTAAACCTTGTGGACAGCCTTCCCAGAGAAGAGTTAAAGCTGTTATAGATATATACACTATATACAGTATATATATATATAATATATATATATATATATATATATATACACACACAACACCACACATGCAGTATAAATACACATATACATACACACATGTGCTCACCACATTGCTGAACTGAAATCTGTTTGACATCCAATAGCCTGTTAATCTTCCTTAAATGCACAGTAGTAGTTGAATGTAATTTTCAATTTTGAGAAATAAATGTCAGCTTTTAATGGCTTTAGACTGAGCATGGAAATTGCTAGAGTCTCTGTACCTCTGCATAAGCAATGGAAGCCATGCCCAGCCCCAGCAGGAGATTATATAAACTGACATGATCTCTGTCAGCAGAGAACTGTTTGGCTTTCATCTCAATTTTAGAACTTGCACAAAACACAAAGTCTTACTGCTGGAGACGTAAATGTTTTTAAGAAGGTGTCATTTTTCCAACATAGTTCTCCTCTGAGACATTATGAAAGGCTAAATAGAATGCAAGTCAATGGTTACATTTTACTACAAGAGCAAATATATCACCTGTCAGACTCTCTTGGGATTATCAACTAACACTGCAGGCAAGATAAGTAGAAGAAATAAGATTAACACTATTCCATTTTTACTCTGAAAATAATTTGAGTTTCAATGTGGCAGCATTTTGAGACATCATTAAAGAGTTACTCTTGGAAGCAAGTAGAAATAGTTATTAAACTGCTAATCCTTTCCAGGAATTGCTGTCATTTACTATAGTCAGAATGTCCACTCAATCAGCCTGTAATGGATAAGTATAGATCATTTTAGAGTGCACATATTTGTTCTTTTTTGCTGTATTTACCTTAAATAATTTTCTTAGATGCTTTTCACATTGTTATATGCTTGCTCTTACATAATGCTTATTATATTATCTGTATTAAATATTTATTATAACACAAATTTGTAATTTAGCCATCAGAGACTGGATTAGGTAGCATAATGTTTCTGCCTAACTGTTTAACAACTGTTAGGCTAATAATATGATAATGATTTCAGTCACATAGGGAATGCATATTTTTCCTGACATATAGACTTCTATTGTGTGAAGAAGCTGTAAAACACAACCTTTGGTTAGCACTGCAAAGTAGGGAGAAAAACCTGATTATATAATGAGCAGGTAATTATTACAACTAATTATAAATGTGCATAAATACAAGGTTTAAAAAAAATAAAAAATAAGACATGATAACAATATGATATGAATATTTCAATCAATCAGTTTTCTTCCACTAAAATAGTTATAAGACTATTCTTCTTTTTTTTGTATCTATGTTTCAGAATAGTACCTACCATGCTCCAATGTGTATGGTGAGTTTGGGAATGGAGAAATGTGGCAAGAGCATGTGGCAGGTTTACAGTAGATATTGGGTATTTAGAAAAATATGGGTAATGGCATTAGGAATTTTTTTCTGAGACAACTACTAGGAGCTGAAATATTAAATTGTTGGGCCAGATTCACGAGCTTTACGCCGGCGTTACAGGATAAGTCTACAATTTGTGCATGCGTTTCGATGCGCCGCATCCCAAAACGAGATACGCAAGAAATTCGATTTTTTCGATAGTAATTTCGATAGACCGGCGTATCCGTCGTACCGCGCAAAAACTGCGCTAGACACACCATGGATTTGCTATTCAAATATGCAAATGAAGGATTTATGGGGATGCACAAAAGAACGTTGGTGCAGCGCAGGCTATGCGCTGTGCACGCAACAGCTGCATACGTCCTGTCTAAAAATAGACCATATAAAAGGTGGTATAAAAATAGACAATCCGTCTACATGTCCGCTAAAGCAACACAGTTAGTGAGGAGCTGAGCAGTCACACTTGCTGCATCCCAACAAAACTGTATGCTAAACATTCCAGTGGCACCCCCATGCTCATAGCTATACTACTGGAATTTAGATGAGCAATAGAGAAGCAGGGACCGGAGGATGGGGCACAGAGGAGGGCACGGGAGAGGATTTTTTTTTTCCAAAAAAAAATTCTTTGCTAGTTTTATAAACATTTTTACAAAAAATATACATGCATATATACATCAATACATAACATACATACAAATTAAAAACACGGTCTCACTATCTTTCAATAGCCCTTTAAAACCTTGATTGGATATAATAATCTAATCTGATACAAGCCCTCACTCTTCACTTGATATAAGTCCCCCAAGATAGACATCTTTGGCATGAGTGATTCTGAGGTGTCTCGCATCTTCACGAATTCACCCCTCATGCCATCCTGGAATTAACCACAAACCTGCAGGAGGACATCACCAGCCCAACACATGACACCACCCATGACACCCATGACAGCTACATATAAAATTCCTAGCCCCATCCCCACAGATTTCGAACAGAACATGTATGGGGAAGCTGGTGGGTTGGTTGAGTGACCACGGGTGGCAGGCTATGCCTGTCCCCCCCTGCTGCTGCAATCAAAGGGGCACATGCATGTACTACATCCTCCTGGTCTGTATCCCTTC